>CM039679.1:63390175-63477675 GCA_022537955.1 Schmidtea mediterranea | reverse complement strand
AATTTGCAACACAAAATTCTTTAATACCCTTTCTTTATACGTGCAATTACCGCAAATAACTCAAAAATAATTTCAAAAAATGAGTTAAATAGAAAAAATATTGATTTATAATTAAAATTACACCCCTTCACCCCTTTATTATAATAGTTTTCTGTTCGAGCCATCACGTATTTTCTGGACGTAAAAATAGCACCTTGTAATACATTCATTACTCAGCATTTCACAGTTCACTGCAAATACCTATAGTCATCTCAAAATGGGTTGGACTGAATAGATTTCGCAATAATTGTCCAACATACTTAGTCGGCGAGACTCATCTGTTGTGTAAATATGATTAGATGAATTGTAAATTTCTAATGATTTCAATCGCAAAATCACAAAATTTATTAATTTTAAAGTGTTTGTAATTAATTTCTTCTATAATGGGACACTTACCCCTAGACCGCTTGAAAGCCCCGTATTGCTTATTAATCTTCTGCCGACACTAGAAAGTTTCAGCACCCACTTTGAGAAGTATTCATCTAAATATTTAAATATAAACTAATAAATTATAAACAAATATTTTTTAACCGAGTCACGGAGTCATCACTTTTCATTGAAATAATTTATGACTAAACTTAGTAAATTATTAGAATATAACAGACTTAAATATTTTACAGAGTATGTTCTAGAAATTTCATTCTGTTATTAAAAATTATTTAAAAAAATAAAACGAATATGAGAAAAATTGTAAAATTGTGAATATAATAGTTAAAAAATAACTTGCGATATTTTTACAGAAAAAATTCTAAATTTCTATTCATGTTGAAAAATCCGGTATTTTGTCTCCCACTGGAGTTTCCGAGATTATTCAAATTCTAAATTCTAAACAATACAAAGTAAATAAAATAAGAAAAGTTTTTTTAAGGATTTTTAAAAAAAATTATTATCATTTATTTTTCCGAAATGAATTGATTCTCATAAATCTATATGTAAATCGTATTATTTGAGTTCAGTAAAACTTTTACATCAAATAGGTTTTTACATTTTTGTAATAAAAATTACAGTTTACCATTAAACTTAATCATATATAGAGCTTGACAAAAATAGGTTAAAAAACAAAATGAATTTTGACCATAAATCTTTCTAGTTTTATCAGAACTGGCCAACCAAAATGATCTTATACGACACTTTGAAAATACATTATAATCCAGCGGACAAAAATTTTTAAAATTAGAATAAATCATTATGGTTTTCAATTATCATTCATAAATTAACAATAGAACATTTAAACATATATAATTATACATATATTATTATTTTAATAATGCTGGTGTAATGGGTGTAATTAATTTGTTTAAGTCTGTACAAAGCTTATTCAAACTTATCCTCCTCGATCGAAATACCTTCTTTTCCTAGGGTCTATGCTGTCTCACCCAGACGCCCCACAATTCTAATCCTACCACTATATACCCATGAGCAAGCTCATGCTGGTACTGTATATAGCAGCTGAAAATTCATGAGCAGGTGAGCTCCATTTCTAGAACTACTCCTCATTATATTTTCACTTTCGGGTTCCTGACTGCCGATGGAAGGTCTTATGTCTCTTTCTATCGATACGCTTTTCCATACTCATCTATTTCTACAATTTCTATATCAATTTGTCATCATTACTCATTATTTATTAAAATATTTTTCAAAAATTTGGGCAGCGTTCTGCCCCTATTTTATGGAAAATTCCTCGTTTCATACAAACGTTAGCCTATGGTAAATTGAAATGAATGCATTATAACAATGTCATTATTTTAGTCCAACAACTCATATTTGCTTTCCTATGGTCACCACAGTTACCACCATTCGTAAATCTCTATATTATCATCTCACAGATCTATGCCAAAATGTATCGTTTTATTTTAATTTTCCACCACGATGATTATCAAACAATGTACGTGATTTAACCCTACTTTATACTTTAGTTGACCTAAATTTCTATCACTAGTCGTACCCATGACAATATAATAATCGGCAGGAGTTAAATTAAAAATTCAATTTTCCTACTTAAACATTTACACAAATGTTATCCCCTTAATTATGGCGATCTTCCCGCAGTTTACCCTCTTACCGCTCCGACTAACATCGCAATGGCCGCCACGGTGAATTACGACAGAGTCCTACCCCGCGATCAGTGTAACGAGACCTGACCGGACTAAGCAGATACCGAAGGGTGGATTGTGACAAAGCAACACGTCAACGTCCTGCCAATTTAACGGCCGGAATTGAATGTTGCCCTACCATTCTCCACAACTAATGTATATAAAATGAATATAAATAAGTTAGGGGGAACGTGCCGAGCGATGCCAAAAGAATAAGTTAAATTAAATAAAACATTAACTTAGAAAAATATATTTCTACAAAAAATAATACTTACAATCAGTCAAGCATCCAAATTTGAAAAATTGTCATACGTTGGCATAAAAATTGACTAAACAATTGTCCAAAACAAATTGTCTCAACAACTGACTAAAAATTTTACAAAATTTTCTAAAAGTCTAAAAATCATGAAAATGACTGCTGTATATATAGTGATTTTATGCCTGGGTGCGACCAATCAGAGTATTTTGAACCTTTTTCGGCTATTTTTCGGGGGGTTTTATTGCTTTAATTTTATTTTAAATATTTTATTTTTCTCCTTATTTTTCTCTATTTTCGATATTATTTTCTAAATTTTCGTAAATTTTTATTTTTTATTATTTAACCATTCTTTATGATTGTTTCTCTTTTTACCCTTTGATATTTAAATTTTTGGTCGCCGCTTCCGCCTATGTATTTTCTAAACCTTCTTTTGCAAGGTTTTGGCGGTTTTATATTTTAATTTTATGCTTCTTTCTGCATCTGTAGGCTTTTCAATGATTTTAATTAATATTTGTTTTATTTAATTTTGTTATGTTTTTATTTTGTTTTATTTAATGTTTTATTTTATTTTTGATTTCTGCTTGCGGTGCGTGCTTATGTTACAGCAGCCATATTGATAATTTCCAAATCTCATTAATTATTTTGTTTTAATTTACACAATTCTCTCATTTTTGTTTAAATTATGGCTTATAGCCCAACAATAATTATAATGATTGCAATCAATAAAGCAATTGAATATTTGAACAATGATATATGTAATCATAATAATATCAAAAAATAGTTTTTTTGTGAAATCGTGTAGAATCTCGCAGCCTGACAAATTATAACCCAGGAAAACATAAGAACGTGCTTTTATTTTAACTAATTCCGGAAATCAATTTCTATAGACAAATAATAAGCCAACTTGGGTAATTTATCCACATGTAATAAATAACACTTAACCTTTTAAGCGTATCAAGTGAGTTATCTAACCCTATTTTCCGTGCACTTTTGCAACACCAAATGACCATGTAAACTCACAATACTTTGCATTTATTTTACTAGATAAGATCGAGGGAATTGCATTAAAACAGTGGCATCTCTTGACCTTTCCTGCTTATAGCACACAATCGTACTAATAATTCGCGTCATTTGAAAAGTAAAAAATTTGAGTTAAACATTCAAAATATTGATTTATAGTAAAAATTAAAATAAAATAAGAGAAAATAGATTAAAAGGGAACAAAAAATTATTTATTTTATTGACAGAAAGAAAATAATTAATTCAATGTCAAAATTAACAGTTTGAAATTAATACAAGTTTTTGAATGAAAATATTCATTTGACTAATACTTACGGATACTTCTGCTGCCGCTTAGTAATTTAGGAAACACTAAAGTTATTCGCAAACCCTTTTAAGTTCATCACTTCTTTGGTTCCTAACTTTATCATGTCATTTTATACATTTAAAAGGAAAAACCTCAAAATATTTTCCCGTTTGGATTTCCCTTCTAATCAACAATCTACAACCTTATTGACAGCTTTGCAAATACCAAGTAGCAACAGATAACTTTCTGTCCTAAAAGGGGTGTAGTGTTGGCTCATAGTGGAATAATAAATGAGCAAAATTGTATTTTAGAAATCAATTCCTAACTTTAGAATGATCTGATCTAGCGGTTCCATTATCTGATAATTTCTGCAACTTCAACACATCATCCATTGAGTAGGTTCAATACCCCTTTGACGTCTCTGATGATAGCTCTTCCTATCCGTCTCCATACGACAATACATCTAATCTTTTGTCAAATCTGCACCATTTACAACTCGCAACATTTTATTTAGTTTTTCTTTATTATTGTATTTGCTTTCTTCGTCAAATCGCATTTTCATCAATAATTGGAAAAGAAACTAACAGAAAATATTTAGAACATTCAAAAAAGTTTCTGATAAATAAGTTGTTATCTAATTTACAAATGTATTAATTTAATAAAATAATTTTATATATATGCATATTAATAATTGTTATATTTTTATCACAAATAAGATGAACTTTATACTACGTGACAGCCAGAACATGATTGGGACAGACTAAAATTACCTTGAGGCTACGCGAGATTCACTGTGAATTTTAACACATAATAAAACCATTTCTGTTGTATTTTATACATGCAACAACCGCAAGTAACTCAAAAATAATTGCAAAAGTATCTCATATTCGTTTATAGAAAAAATAAGTTAAATAGAAAAAATATTGATTTTATAATTAAAATTACAATAAATCAAATTTTCAAAGAAAGAATAGATGAAAAGTGAACATAAATTAATTATTTTATTGAATAAGTAAATATTAATTCAATTTTAAAGGTAAAACTTTGTAATGAAAATATATTTTTTAATATGAAATATCAGTATTTTATTATTATGATCAGTATTTTATTAATTTGATCAGTTTTTTAATAAAATGATCAGTATCACTTGATCAGTAATTAGTGCAATGTTTATGATCAGTATTTTATTCTAATGATCAGTAATTTATTAGAATGACTAGCATTACTAGTAAATTAAATCAAAAATATATTTTTTTAAAAGAAAATTAATTTTAAATTTAAATAAAATAATCGATAAAACTAAAAAACAACTTTTAATACTGATCATTTTTTGAATAAATACTGATCACTTGTTAATTTTTGTTTGATCAAATTCCATTTTAATACTAATCATTTATTAATTTTTAACTGATTAAATGAAATTAAATACTGATCAAAAAAATTTTATAATTTTTACTAAAATATTAATCATTTTATTTGCTGCCGAAAATATGTAATTGAATGATTAAAACATTCTTTCAACTGATTATTGCGGATCCTTTGGCTGCCGCTTAGGCAACCCAATCACAATAAGGTTTCGTCAATGCATATTTATATCCAAATCTTTTTGTTTTGCTCCTTGATTAATCTATAACGCCGACTACATAAAAAAAAGTGAAAAAATCTTTGGTTTGTTCAGTCATTTCCGAATCCTAAGGTCTTCATCAAATGAGAAAACCTTGAGAATGACCTAGTATGTGAATATATCGGGATTTTTTCGAATTTGAATCGGATAGAATTATACTCAATTAAAATTGAAAATCTATGCAAAATTATTTATAAAAATTAAAAACACAAAATTATAAATTCATCTAATATAACGACAGTGAAAAAGAAAATAAAAAATTTAGTTCAAGATTTTAGTAAATGCAAATTTTTTGGCAATTATCTAACTGCTTTTGTTCTGTTGTACTTTATTTGTTCTTATATTTCATTAGCGAACCCTCAATGTCAAAAAAGTAGAATTTATTATCAATTGCACGGTCTCTTCAGATATTCCCGATAATATAACAAATACATCAAATAAAAATTTGAATTATTCACCAGTTCCAGAGAGTCCTGTATTGAATACGATTTCGCGTACATCAAATAATAATCGCAGAGCACATCCACTGGTAAAGATTGAAGATAGTAAGGACCATACAACTATTGAAGGAACACAAAACCAAAATATAGAAATTAATGATCCATTGTGCAGTTCACTCGATGACTCTTTTATGTTTCTCACTATCAAAAATACTAATAGTGATTCCACCAGGAAACAAACTTTAGACGATAATTTTGATTCTTCAGAAACGACTATTCAAGCGAAGCCTCACACTAGTTACACCGAGGATCAATTGAATGATGATATATTGAACCAAAATATTGATCCAGAATATTCGTATCAAACTCCATTGAAATCTCACAAGAAAAATATGCTAAAAACTCCAAAGAAAACCGCAATGAATAATATCAGCTCTTACATAATCTCTCCTATTGTAAAATTTCAGGGAAATATTGACAGTAGTTATGTCGATGATAATGTCGACATCGAGGCTTCCATAATACTCAATTATGATGTAGACTCCCAAATTGATAACATTATCAACCTCACAGAAAGAACTTCTAAAATTGTTTTCGGGTCTTATGAGTGTCAAAAATTGATCGGAGAAGGAGGAATGAGCAAAGTAATTATTTTAAAAATATTATAATTAATATTTTATTAATTTAAAATTTTAATAAGTTTTGTTTAAAATAATAATAAAAGTTAATGATAGTAATAATTAATAAAAATAATAATTATTAATAAATGATAACATTTTATAATAATAATAATAATAATAATAATGATAATAATAATAATAATGATAATAATAATAATAATGATAATAATAATAATAACAATAAATATAAAAATAAATTAATAATAATAATAAAAATAAAATAATAAATAATAATAATTAATATAAAAATAATAATAAATAATAATAATAATAATAAATAATAATAATAATAATAAAAATAATAATAGTAAAAAAAATAAAATATTAAATAAATAATTAATAATAATAATAATAATAATAAAAATAAAATAATAAATAATAATAATTAATATAAAAATAATAATAAATAATAATAATAATAATAAATAATAATAATAATAATAAAAATAATAATAGTAAAAAAATAAAATATTAAATAAATAATTAATAATAATAATAATAATAAAAATAATAATAATAATAATAATAATAATAAAAATAAAATTACCAATAGAATGATAATAAATTTCATAGGTTTATTCAGCCATTGGAAAACACGATCGTCAAACCTACGCTGTGAAAGTAATAGTTTTTGAAAATAATTTAGTTATGAAAGATGTGGAAACTGAAATTAAAATTATGACAATAATGTCCTCAACCAATTATGCCATTCGGTTGATTGATAGGTAAGGGATTTATTAAATATGCCAATCAAAATAAAAAAAATTCTGTAAAAATCACTAAAATTTACTAAATTTAACCATTAGTCAACATTTCGATTTATTTCCAAAATCATTTTTGAACGACTTTTAATAAATTCAAATTATGCATAAAATTATCGATCTCTGGTTTTATAAAAATAATGAAATGCCGAAAAATATATACTATTTTAATATTTAGTCAATAATAATAGATTCAGTGCTCCGATATATTTATCCCAATGTATTTATTTATCTTCATTTTCTACTGTAAATCAATGTTTTCTATTTAACACAAATCATTGGCATAAAAGATAAATGATTTTATTTCTATCATTTCTATAGTGATCGCAGTGAATGTGATGGGGTTATTAATAATGGATAATTGATAATGTTAATAAATTTATCCAAATTTTAATTCACATTGAGCAATTTATTTAATTATAATTTAAAATTCGACCTTTCTCTTTAAGAATGATGCCAAATTTATCCTTAATATCTATTTATCCACACTTCAAAACTAGATCTATTTAAATTATTTAAAAATCAATAATTCCCTTTTAAATATATATTTGAGACAAATTAATTTTAATTGATTATATGCTAATTTATATTCCAATCTATATTTTATTTCAATTAATTTAATAATTAAATTAGTTAAATCATTTTTTTTTTCATTTGTTACTTTACAAATATTTGATTTTAAATCTATTCATTTACAACATGTGAAATATATTTATAAAGGCACAAATACATTGTCCTATATAACCACATTCTGCTCACAGGGACTCTGTTGAGCGAGTTACCAGTTAAAATGTTGCACTAATGTTTATTCAAGTGATTAAACAAGTCAAAATCACTATGAACCAAATCAAAATTATGCGATGGGTGTGAATTAGGGACTGCAGAGCTGCCGTTGCAACTTGATCACATCACTAAGCAGCGAACACTAGTAATGATAGTCGGTATTATCGAAGTAATGTCGGTTTTGATCACACCTTTTGTATTCCAAAACACAGTAAAACATTTTCAACACGAGGTCCCTGAACCAAGCATTTTATGGCTTTCCCTCTGGAAACACTTATTCACGAGACTCGCACTTACTGTATTGTACATAAAGACTTAATTGGGTTTCTTTCTCGTTATAATATAAATGAGCTATGGAGATATATCACAGGTCATGAAAAGCTACTCAGATACATGCGAAGTTATACATTCGAAGTCAGTTATTGATCTGTTACACCTCGAAACATCATCACACGACATTAGGACTATTTTCAAATTGCAGATCCACGTCCGGCTTCTCAATTTGACAATCATTACACCTGACTGTTGTTAGAATACCTAATTTCACTGCAATCTTTTTATAATGATCCTTTTAACTAATAGCGTTTCACCTTATAAGCAATACAATTATGCGTATCGTTGACGTTTAACACAACATTATAAACATAGGAATACATTCCTTTCAAAGAAATTCTTTTCTTCAAATTTTATTTCATCGAACGTTTCTTACTTAAAATCTGTTATTGAAAAATTTTATAAAATGCATCCAGACAAAATAATACTCTCAATTCTCGAGCCAGCTGCTCTCTGAATTATATATCTAGTAGCCCTTGATTGTATAAATTAATTTCCATATGCTTCGATAGTGAGTTTCAGTAAACATTCTATACCAATATTCTATGTAATTACTTGTTTTAGGAATATCTGATCGTATGAAATAGTTACCATATCCAGATATTAAACTGAAAATATCTTACCAAGTTCCTAAAAGTCATCTTATAAAAGTATCATTAAAATATCTTCCAAATAATCCAATAAAGACGTTATGTCTTATCTAAAGAAGTATTTATCGTATTGAAATTCATAGCGTATCCCAATCGGTTTTATTTGACATAAAATGCACTGACAAAAACAGAAGTTAACATCCACGATAAATGTCAATTTCATTCATCCATCAGTATTAACTTAGGATTCGTTACTGGAAATAAATACCTATATGTGCAAATACGCTTATTAGACAATAGAATTAAGATTTGGGAATCATTTACAAGCCTCGTCAGTATAAATATCTTCACGCGTACCAAATGCAGAAAGGTTTCTTTCACTATAAAGTAGTTATGAGTTGGCTCAAGTTATATAGAAATGCTTTTCTATTATGATATAGCTTAAATTCAATTGCAATTGCCAACTCCACCAATGAATTCAGAATACACTGTTCAATTCTAGCCCTTTCTCTAGTACGAATTACGATGTACCCCAGGCTGTCATCCCTAGGCGTTCATAGATATAGTGATAATTGCAATGATTAAGTATTTAAATATTAGTATATATTTTATTTATCTGTAACTAAAGTAATATCCGATGAAATATAATAAAACTGTTACTAATTACCTATGTTTAAGTTACCCCTTGCTTTTACAAAATAGCTGTACGTTACACTTATTTTGATCCAAAAGAGCATATTTTGAATCTTAAACCGCACCGACTTTTGTTGAAGACATATTTATAGATTTAGAAACTCTTAGCATGATTTTTTATCATTCGTTAATACACAAAAATTACTTAATTAATTTCTGTGACTAATTAATCGAATTGTAATTAATTGATTATGTGCCACCTATATAATTGAAAGTTTATTAATTATCGGACTTTTGAATTTGAAGAACAAATAAATCCAAGCTTTACAATAATAAATAGAAATAATAAATATCATTCCAGCCTGATCGGAGATAAAGGTGCTGTCATTGTTATGGAGAAAGCTAAATGTGATATGAAAACATTTATCCAAGAGAAACAACCGGATATATCACCGGATTTTATATTGAAATATTGGACAGCAATGCTCAGATGTGTTAAAGCTCTTCATGATAAAAGTAAACAAAATTTCACGAAATAACATCTGTATTAAGATGTCACTTTTTTTCTCAAGGAATTTCACATCTCGACTTGAAGTTACAAAATTTTGTAATGACAGAATCTGAACGAATTAAATTGATAGATTTCGGTATTAGTAGGCAATTATCTCTCGATACTTCGCTAATATCTGACGGGGAAAGTTCAGGAACCTTTATTTTCATGAGTCCTGAACTGCTTAGCGGTAAGAGTGAAGTAAGGGTTTTTTATTTTGTGATTTGTAAATATTAAATAAAGTAAAAGTTGAATTTACCAACGAAATTCCCAATGCAGGATTTCTTCTTCTGATAATTAATTAATTAAAAATATGGGGAAAATCACTTTCATTTATAGGAAACAATGCCAATAATTGACAGTTCATAATAGAAAAGAATAAGTAACCAGAGGGGTAGGATACCGAAGATAAAAATCATAAAAATACAAATTTATTGAATACGCAATCTTTGATTATACATTGTCAATACAGGGTTTGCTCTCCTAATTCAACTTTTTAATAATATACTTCAACCTTTGTATTAAAACTGCTTCTTAAAATAAATTAAGCCCATTATTAACCAAAAAATGAAAGCGTTCTAATAGAAACAAGACGCGGTGGTAAAAGAAATGTAAAAATAATTATAGATATGCTAAATAAATTTGAAGGAATTATAAAAATAAAACCCATTCATAACCTTGATGATAATTCGTGAAAAGATTGAAAAAGAACCAAAACATATATCATATTGCGCATTAGTATTGTTAGAAATTGGATAAATGCCCGATTTGATGGCATTCGACAATCAACCCAAAAATTGCAATAATTACAGTCAGTTACTATAGGAGAACCACAATAAATGGAGGTCTATTTAATCAGTTTAAGGGGAAAATTAATTTTGTCAATTAGTTTTATTCAAAGGTTGAATTTAGAGTGCAAAAGTTTAAATTTATGCATTTCAACAAAAGGGAATTCTATGTTACCGATTTTTTTTCTGACAAAAATCAGTGTCAAGTGATCGTTAATAAGTTCAAGAGATTATAGGCATCAACATCTTTGCACCATTCATCTGCTTCACCGTCTTATATATTGAATATTTAATTCACTGATCGCTGACTGGAGTTATTGAGAGAAATTAGAGGAATTTATACAACCCCGAAAGTCGTCATAAACGATGGAAGTAAAATTCCTTTTTCGCTTTCATTGTGACTTTTTATTCGGAATTTAAAAAAATGTTATTTTGTAATATTTTCTGTTTATTATAGTCAGTAGAATAAATTTATAGCGTTACACACAGAGATATATATTACAGAACTTATCTGTATAATTTTAAAACCTCATTGAGAGTTAGGTTTTCACTCGTTATCTCAGTCTGAGTTTTCTCGTGATCAACACAAGATATCGAGTTTGAAACATTTTTCAATTTATCAAAATAAAGAGGATCACAATTTTCATCAAATCTAAATTGAATTCTTCCACAAAATTCTTGGATTGTCGTCCAAGAGAGTTAATGATACTTTTTACACTTTCCCACCTTGCGGCTATGAATATATTTATTGATTTTTGCATTTTTCATTGATATATTTGTTGCATTCTTAAATTCCTTGCCACAATTCTAGATATTCCGATTGAATCAATCCAGCATTTTTTTATTTTTTATTTGTTTCCTACGACTATTAGATGAGTTTTCTGTTTCCAATGTCACTGGAAGTAATCCAGTTTTGATCTTTTAAATTTAGAAATATGCATAGCTCATAAACTGTCTACTTCACAATTATACATTTTTTTTCTTAAACATTGATTTTGAATTAAACTTCGATAATTTTTAATGTCGGCGATACATACGTTTCGAAGAGATTTTTCTATTGTGAACATAATATTACCCCTACTCTTCAGACCACTTAAATTTATCGAAATTCGCTTCAGTATTTATACACAATCGTTTCTGGGCATATTTGGCATTTATTTTCTGTTTGCTTGTCATAGCTGACATGAACATCTGATTCTGCTCATGATGAAGAACGCGAAACTAATGATGACGTTTTTTCAAAAATCCTTGTTTTATAATGGCATCTGCATTTTCTGTAACTTCCTTGATTTTTTCTGTCACTTGATTTTCTCTTTATAATACATTATCGTCGATTAATGATTCTGAAATGCAAATTATTAAAATTTATATATATATATATATCGTGATCGGATTATTGCCCAAACGAAAAATGCACACAAGAAAAATGCCCACATAGACAAATGCACACATAGAAAATAAATAGAGAAAAATGCACTTCAAATTAAGAAATTCGTAAGTATAATTTATTTCAAACCCGAGTTGTGAACGAAAATTTTCACTTCTTAATTTTTCGAAAATTCTCAATTATTTAAGAATTCTCAACTCTTGAGAATTTGACTTTTTTCTCGAGAAAAAAAGCAATAATTTTTTATGATCAAAAGACAAAACCTACCTACTTCATTTTCATTGTGAGTGAAATAAGAAAATAATAAATATTTAGGTAATACATAAAAAGCAAAACAAAACAGTAAAATAAAGGCAAATCTACTTACTTTTATTAATGAAGTAAAAAGAATTTTTGTCACAGTGATTAATAGCAATTTTTATTGCCTTAGTAGAAAAAATGAATGCATAATATCTTTCTTTTGAAAAAAGAAATTTCACACAAGAAATGGTATTTACTAAGCTTGCAGCAACTTATCCAGAAGAAGATAATTATAATGAGATACTAACATATTTTTTTGGCACATATATTGAGAGTGCAGCTAGTAGAGATCCGCTGTTCTATATTAAATTGTGGAATCATTATGATTCAGCTTTGGAGAAATTCACTAAAACAACGAATTGCTGTGAGGGATTTCATAATGCTTTGAATTCTTTATTCCAATGTAGTCATCCCAGGATTTGGTTTCTATTTGATGGATTCCAGCGAGATATAGCTTGCCATAGATTAACACTGGTTAACGCTGAAATTAAAAATAGAAAATACCAAAAGTTATCTGATTCGGTATCTAATATTTTGCAAAAGTATAGTACAATAGAAGATAAAGTTTTATACTTGCGCAAGTTGGCTAATTTGCAATAAATTTTGAAATTATATTTGTATTAAATAGAATATAATGAATAAAAAATTTTTCAGGAATAACACAATTTTTTATCTCTTTTTTATTTTTTTTGCTTTACAATCTTTTACTTGCATTATTCTAGAACACAAGCATTCAAATTTTGAATATTATTCTTGATTTTTCTCTATTTATTTTATTGATGTGTTTTTTTTCTATGTGAGGATTTTTCGTGTGAGCAATACTGTCTGTGGGCATTTTTCGTGTTGGCATTTATCACCGAATCATATATATATATATATATATATATATATATATATATATATGTTGACGGAAAAAACTATTTACATCCCTACAAAAAACACGCAATATCATTTTTTAAAAGATTAAAACTAAATTATCCTCTAAAATTGTAAATTTAATTTTTGTTTAAATATTACTTAAATAAATGTATCTAGGAAATTTTTCGAATAATTGAATATCTAAAGATAGAAAAAAGAATTCACAGTAAATAAAAAAAGAAAATAATTCAATTACAATATATTTTAACACTAAAATTATTATTATAAATAAAGGTATTCCCTATTTTTGCTAAACTGATATAACACGATCTACAAAACTGTCGAACAGAGGTTGAATGGTATGCCTTTGTTCTTCATTAACTCCATCTAAATCAGTCTTGTTCATTGATTAATTCAAGAAATAGACATCGTCACTGAGCATACTCCAAATAGGCGCCATTAAATTCAAATCTGGAGATCGTACTGGCCAATCAATTATGCTAATCTTTTGTTTTTTAAAAGATTTCGACGTCGTTTTTGCAACACATGGCCTGGCATTATCTTGAATCATTTTGACCCGTTTAATAATTTTACCGCATAATTCGTAACGAATATATATCCATCAGGTTTTTATAACTTTCCGCCAAAATTCCATCAGTTACAATTTTTATTGCAATTAGGCAATTTGCCATCACCTTGCCTCAAATCATAATACCTTCACTATGCTGACGATATCTATTATTTTTTATTTTGAATATGTCCAAGTACTCCTAAAAATCATTAAACAACTAGATTAATCTTAAATATTACCAACTATCAGGCCCATCGAGACTGAATCTTTTCTCAACTGTAAAGACCGCCTTTATCGAACCAATGTTGTTTTTTATCCAAAACTTAATTGCTTCAACTCTTTTATTTTTATGTAGTTGTCTTAAAATAGTTTATTGTAAATGCTTTACATAGCTTGCTTCAGTTCTTAAGTTGGTTCTTTTACTTCTGTTGAGATTTAAATTTCGAATTATACTGCTACATGATCTTTTATTACCTTCTTTGTTCCTCTCATTAATATATCTTTTAACACACGTCTTTACTGAATTATCGATAGTACACTTTCTTCCTGCTTTCTTTTTATGAACCTTATTTTCATATTTAATTTACGAATGATTTATTTTTCCAAAATAAGTGAGTTTAATTTTTTTTAATACAAAACGAATTCAAAAGAAATATCTTAAATAGTTATGAAATATTAAGTTAATGTTAATTTTAAAATAAACCTCACGATTATATATCTTCATTTATATGAAAATTTGGAGCAGAATCATTAGAATTTAAATAAACCATTTTTTCTCTAAAAATGTCTTTAAAAATCCTTACGATTAAGTTATTATAGAAATGTATCTCAACACAGATTGACTACATGTTGAAAGTTTGCATGCATTTTTTATAATATATTGTGTTTGTGTGTATTATTTTATTTTTCTACCACTTTCATTTTCTAGTGTAAAATTTATCTCATTGCACGTTAAAAGAATAACATTAAGGTATGTATCTATAATATAAGATTATTGATTTTTATTTTATACTATAGAAAAATTATCTCAATACATCTTGATGTAAAATCTAAACTACTTGCTTATCTTCCTCTTATAATTTGTAAAACATTCTAAGTAAGGCAATACCAAAACAAATTTAGGCTCATCATCCTTGATGTTATTTAATGACATTCAAAACATAAATTTCTAGGATTCTTTATCAATTTGTCAACAATCTCTCGTTATTTTTAATGAAAGTAATTCATAATTTTGTTTTAAAATTTTTTTAATTGATTATTAAAACTAAAATTTATAATTAAATAAAAATTCAATAAAAAAAATCTAATTAAAAATTTTATTTAAAATTTCTTTAAATAATTGATTATTTAATAATAATATTGAATCTATAAATTGTTTAATAAATCTATTATATCTATAGTTTTTTATTCCTCATTTATAAAATAAATATAATTCTTATTAAAAAAAAATCAAAAATAACATAATTAAAATAATAACAAAATTTCGAATAAATCAAAGAAGTTCGAGATCTATTAAGATTCGTTTTTACGACATTTACTTTCAAATAAAATGAAGAATCTAACATTAATTTATTTAATGACTTTTAGTTTGAGCCGAAAAAATGCGACGTTTGGGCAATGGGAATTGTATTGTATACGCTGATATACAATTTTCAGCCTCGATTTAAATCTGGAAATAAAGTTTATGCTTCAACATCTTGTCAAAATTTTTCACAATTACTCACCAATAAGAGATATAGCATATTCAAACCTGACTCTAAGAAATTAACTCCATTGCTACGACAGGTTTCCGATTTTTTTGATTTCTATTAAAAATGATTGGTCAATATTAAGATTATGGACATGTGCCTGGTTTATGAGTTTAAGCAGAGACCTTCAGTTGAGGAACTTTTGAAACTGATTTCTCTGCAATAAATGACAACTTATTGACAACTACGCTGTGTAGATTTATTAATATATTTTCTTTTGATTTTCCTTGTTTTCACTATATTTGATTTTAAAAATTATCTTTTCTGTTAAATTTGAACTTATGAAAATTGATTTTTGTCCACAACTTCATAAATAAGTACTTTTAGTAGCAAGAATCCCTCGAATTTATTTTTCCCATGTACTGATTAAAATAAGGATAAAAACTTTAATTTTTTAAATTATCAATAAATATAAATTTCTTAATATATTGATTATTTATTATGTTGATTATTTATTATATTGATTATTTAATATATGGATTATTTAATATATGGATTATTCAATATATGGATTATTTAATATATTAATTATTTAATATATTAATTATTTAATATATTAATTAATATGTTGACTTTTTAATATTGTGGGGTTAGTGGTTTCTAACCTTGACCCCTTCACATACAATGCTTTTCTTCCACGCCAATGGTTACCCACTGGTTATGATGCCGCCAAAGGTGAGGTCTAACTGTAGAACTGCTAAGGCCCGGCCTCATGGTGGGTCCAATGCGCTACCGATAGAAGGTCTACTCGCGATTTGTCTCTCAGTCCCTTCCATATGAACTCAATAATTACGTGAATTCTACTCTCACATTTTTTGATTCAACTGATTGATTTTTAAGTTTACTATTAAAGTCCAAATAACGAGGAAAATACTTTATTATACAATACAATTACACAGTTAAATCGTTAGGACATATAAACTTCAATTCTGATCTGCTACTTGTTGCGCACGACGCTTCGCTCGTTCCGCCTTTCCTGAACACCGCTGGGAACGTTTAGCCGCTACCGGTTTAGTGGTGCTAATTACATCCCGGTAGGCTATCTGAGCTTGCGCGAACACTAATGGATAGGTCACTGCGTTGTCCTCCTGGCAAGTCGACAGTGCCACTTCCAAACATCTGATCTGAGTTTTTTGATTTTACTCCAACTGTTTCTCTTCCGCCCATCCACGCTGCGCGGCGGTCAGTCGTTGATAAATTGCCTTCATTTTTGCGGTGTTTTACCAATGTTGCGCGAATTTTCTGGATTTCACGACTCATTTGAAGAAGCTGACTGACTCTCTGTATTCTCCCTTCGGGAATTTACTAGCTCCTTACTCAAGATACTGAGGGATTTTGTCTCTACAAATAAATTATCAGTTAACAACTTTGCGGAATATTTCTATAAAAGTTTTTTATTACAAAGAAATTGCTTCTATCTTCTTGGATGATTTCCATGATGCGAGCCTGATTGAAATCTAGATCGGTCTCAAGCATATGAATGCTCCTGTAATTGCGGTGAACTCCGGTCGAAGTCCTGCATATTTCTGGGTAGTAGTCGTCTTGGTAATACCACATTCATTGGTGTCGTCATCTCTGCCAGAGCTGGATCATCAAGCTCATAAGACACTCCGTAGTTTGGAGCGTAACCATCCCTGCTGGGGATTCTTCCGGCGCCTATGTCCGCATTTATTCTGGCTAGCCGTCGTTTTTGATGTATTTCCAGACGAGCGAGGGTAAATTCCGCTTGCTACCTATCTTCACGGGCTGGATTGCGACCGGGTTCTTGCTTGATTGCCACATATGGCAAATCCACCTCGTCGTGGTCGAAATAGCGACCCTCTCTTGATTCCCGTACTGGAGAGATTGAAAATCCAGCATCCCACATAGCTTGTCGGCATCGCGCTGCCGTTCGTACCGGGAGACGCACCGTAATTATGGATGCGTCGATCCAGGAATCATCTGTAATATCAATAATGATGATGTGTAATTTTATTAGCGAATTGATAAATGGGAAATTCCATACAACTTTCGAGCGGAAATGGGGAACATCTTGTTTACGTTGTTAGAAATATCGTTATACCTCAATTTTTACGTGTTACTTAATGTATTCTGTTGATTTGCATTCTCCTTAATGTCATTTTATCTGGTGTTTAATACGGTTTTAGCGGTGAAGAATTAATTAACGGACGCAATTTTTATTATCAAAAGATAATTATAATCTTGTTTAATTGTATCCCTGGGTCTGCCTTATTGGGTTTACTTACCGTTTGCTCCATATCTATACATTAAGGAAACATTGTGATTCGATTTGGTACTCCGATTTACATTATATTTCTTATTCACCGACATGAAGTATATAAAGTCACAATATTCGGACTAAGAAAACAAAACAATTCGGGCTGACATGATAATTTATTGACTAAGTATGAAATTCATTGAAAGCATAATCGGTTCGGCAATGAAGTACGATATTACATTTCATATTTTCCTGGATAGTTCATTTCATAGGATCGAAATCCCTATGACAGCTTCGTTTCAGTTGTTCTACTAGTGCTCTAGGTCAGTGGTGCGCAACCTATCTTCATTTGCGACCCCCATTTTTTTTGAAAAAGTTTTCGGACCCCTGAGTAGACAGTAGGTTTTTTTAATCGTCAACGTAGTTAAAATGAAACTATTTCTGGAATTTCCTTTTATTAGAGATTTTTACACAACACATAATTTTGTGAAACAATGGTTTTATTTATGCATGAGTACAAATATTTATTTTATAAAAAAAATACATTTAAACATTTAATTTGGCGACCCTGAAAATTTTTCTGTCGACCCACGGGTTGCGCATCACTGCTCTATGTAATTGATTTGAAGACTTTCGGATTTTAGCGCTCGGGTTATAGCTGAACCTTTGGTGGCTTAGATGCTCCTTATAAATAGGTGATTAAAACTTCATTAAAAAATTAAACATAGTTCTACCTTTATCTTCATTCATTTCCCTCAGGTTATTCTTCCTGGTCTCGCTTCGTCGATCGTAATCATTGTTGTTCGGCTTTTCATTCTTCGACTTCGAAGTCATTTAGATTGTGTTCTGTTGATTATTCATTAAAGTTGTTGGAAAATGTGACGAATTTTCATGTGATCGGCTATATATCCAACGTCGTAGGTGTGACCTTTCGCTATTAATATTTTATAACAATTTAATTTATTTCTCTCGCTATTGTCATAAATTTGATTTTTTTCTGGGGTTTTAGACTAATAATTTTTGTTTAAATTGACTTAACATTAAATTATCGGTACATTTATCCATTAGTCGGTCATAATCGCCAGTCCATATTTTATAATTTCCTCATATTTTAGTTGGATAGTCCGGTTCATTCCACCCTTTATGTTTGGCTCATTTTAAATAATTCCCGTACTGAATTTTTTTGTTAGTTACTTTACTACTGAATCTCTTAGGCATTTATTGAAAAACTCTTATTCAATTTTTACTTAAACTCTAATTATCTATTTAGATCAATACTAAAGTGATTTAGTCATTTAAATTACAATAAGGTAGATAATTACACGTTATGAAAGGCCTTTCACTTGGATTATCATTTTAGAATACTCATTTGAAATAATTGATTTTTAACATCGCAACAATTTTTCGCGCTTTTCCCGCACTCGCCTCCTTTATTTAGCCCTAGGCTTAGATGTATCGATATTATAATTTTATGAGTACCCACTGGACTACTCGGTGTGAATGATTTTAAGCCGATGAGTAAGATTAATTTAGGTCGAATTTTCGGGAGATGGATGATGAAGGGGCAGCCAAAAGACTGATTACAAGACTCACAAATTATTATCATTAACTTTCTGTGAAAATGAATTGGTATATATACTTGTTCTGTGTCCCTAACCTTGCGTGTTCTTTTTGATGCATTTAAACAAAATTTGACCTTGATTTTACTTATAATATCTAGTTCTTATTTTATCAATTTTCTAAATTAAATGAATAATTCATTTTTTAATTTTTTAATAGAATATTTCGTTTTATTCATTCGCTGCTAATTTTTATGAATTATCCATTTTTCGGTCAAATCTTATGTTTTCTTGTTATTTTTATGTTAATTTCGTGCAGGTCTTGATGTATTTTCGTTATTATTTTAATTTATTTTAATCTATTTGATTTTATATTTTAATTGCATCTTTCTCATAGTTTATGGTTGTTTATTCTATGTTTTTGAGTCCGATTTTAAATCTGCATGTTATGTTTGCGTGCTATTTCCAATTCATTCAAACAAAATCTAGTGATAGCCCAGCAATATGTTGATTATTTAATATATAAAATTTATATATAGATTATTTATTATGTAGGTTATTTAACATATTGATTATTTAATATATCGATTAATTAATATGTTGATTATTCAGTATGTTGATTATTTAATGTATTGATTATTTTATATGTTGAATTTTTAATATATTTGATTAATGTATTGATTATTTAATATGTTGACTTTTTTAATATGTTGACTTTTTAATATGTTGATTATTTAATATATTGATTATTTAATATGTTGACTTTTTAATATGTTGATTAATATGTGTTGGATGGAATCTACACCAGTTTCACTGCAATTCCAATTGGTAAACACTGAATGCTGTAATTGTCTACAATAATAATAACTTTGTGGTTACTTGCATGATCAACATGGTCCAGATTGACGAACTCGTTTGTTGAATTCCTTATAAAGAGGTAAAATCAATACCAGTATTCTCGATTGGTACAAGAAAAATCGTTTTGTAAAGAGAGGTTTTCGTAAAATAGAAGGAAAAATATATGGGGATTTCAGTCTTTTTGCTCGGGACAAAAAATTACATTTTTTGGATTTCAGGTTATTTTTTTCTGGCGACAAAAATTTAATCCTGATGGTTTGAGGGATGTAACACATACTGTCGAGATCTTCGTAAAGAGGCATTGATATAGTTTCCAAGAGAAACATTAGAGGAGGAAGTATCATGGTTTTGAGTGGTTTCTCTTTTTACGGTGTATTTTCTCTGGTGTTTGAATGAAATTTCAATGGACTTATTCTTCAGTATCATCTAGTTCCCTTCATCGCACTTTACACCGTATTACTTACACTGTTCAGCAAGGTAATCCGAACCTTCATGCTAGTTGTAGCGACAAAAATATCTCATTTATTCAATCCAAAACCTGTGGAGTATTCTAGTGTTACAGGAATATCATCATTTCGTCAGTGTTCCACAACTGAAAGCAGCAATTTTAACAGCCTGTAATGGAATAAGGCCTGGAATAATATTTCGTAATGAAGGAGATGTCATTGATTATTAATAATAAGTGTTTTTCGTTTCAGTTTCATTTAAATTATGAAACGACTAAAAAATTCGTTTTCCAGGGCTGTCGGAGTCGTGAAAAATGAGCGACTCAAACCATTTTCTATGAAATGCATTTTTCTAGTTACGAAATTTATAATATAATTTTTCACTAATTTTGATAGTAATTTGATGTTACTATTTTAATGTCAGAAGATGGGTGAGTATCATAGGTAATTAAACTAAAATATTATACAATAGAATGTAATAAATACAAAAACATATTTATAGATGGCGATTAACAAAACTAATAATCGATATAATTATTTCTTCACTTGAAATTTTAAAATTATTACAAAAAAGTGAGAATTTTCGACAATTCAATAGTCATTAATCCTTTTTGACTGTCGAAAAGTTAAGCACTGCATCGGTAAAATGGTGTATGAAAATTCTTTGCCTCTCACTGTTTTCTCAAGTCCAGATTTCAATAAATTGAAAGGGGAAATGGCTCAAAGTCGGGATTTGTTTAGAAAGAAGCAGTATACAAAATTTAGTAATGGATGATGCCAAAAAACAGAAAAATAAACTTAAAAATCTATTTCACGGTGAGTTCATTTATTTAAAAATGGACTCATTCACACGTCATAGGCTAAATTATTTGGGCATTATTGTGCAATTCGTTGATAACCAAAAAGAAAATATAAATTGTACATTGGCAGTCAAGGACAATCGCAATTTATCAAGTACTGTCGAAAAATTAAGTAAAATGCAGTTGGAATTATAAGACGATATCGCTGGAAATAGTATTATGGATGATTATTGCATTTTGGATGATGTAATTAGTGATGCCGCTTCTGAACTTTTTAAAATCCATCGTATGCATCGTGCAGTACATACGTTACAATTAGCAATCTATTACGGCTTGAGAGGTCATCAAGCGACAAGTATCTCTGAAAATTTAAGAAACGTCGCAATCGCTGTTCGAACACCAAAAGTACATGCCATAATAAAGTGAAGAGCCGGAAAAGAAGTGATTTTTTGGTAGTACAATCTTAATGATTTCGGGACTGCTTGAACTTAAATTTTACCTCAAAAACATGGCCAACCCGAACGTGACTAGGACTAAAATGCGATGGAAAGAAGTAGTGGAATTTGAAGTCTTGCTTTGCTATCCTTATATTGTTACAAAAAGAATTTCAAGCAGAAGATTTGACTCTTGGTGAATTTTTCAAGGAGTAAAAGAGCATTATTTTGCGTTTTTCTAAAATTCAGAACAATACTATTGCTGATGAATTAAAAAACGCCATGCTATGCAGAGAAAAACATTCACTAAACAGTGATATTCTATTGGCTTGGAATTATGCTGACGAAAGAACAAATAAATAGTATGAAAGGTCTTAGAGTAGGAAACGATACAACATCACGCAGTTTTGGTCTATCAACAGTAGGATTATCATCATCCGATACCACTGAATCTGAATATGATTTTGAAAAAATCCTCAATGAACAGGAAAAAATTAAACGTCCACGTTTGAGTCCCGATAGAGTAGCAAAGGAAATTAAAAAAAAGAATTTTCGATGCATTGAAAATTGTGGACAAAATTGACCGGGCTTATAATTTAAATGTTAAAATGCAATACAGCGATATCCAGAAATCGTCAAAGATTCAGCGTTGACTGTTACAGCATTGCCACCAACCCAATTATCCTTAGAGTGGTTATTTTCCGCTCAAATTCTGATTTGAGAGTTTCTAAAAATTTATGGATTTCTGGGTGTTGAAACTATATGGTTGTTACCCAGACACCCCATACAAATATTTTCGCTTACCACTCGGCACCCGTTGCTAAGCATCGTTGGAACTGTGTTCGAGTGGGTGGATCGTCCGCGAAAAGTGAGTGCTATTACTAATGCTTTAATTGACAAACGATCGATGGGTCCAATGAGCTGCCGATAGAGTGCCTGTGCTCGATTTCGAGTTTTTGGTCCCGATGCTCTCCTATCTTCTTCAAATGTTAATCCATACTGTTATATCCTTTATAATTATGTCTATTTATCATTATAGTCCTCCTTGTCGTTGTCCGTATTATTGATTTTACTATGGCCTATACACCCTTCGTTATGTTAAATATCCATGGTATCTCTCTTACCCTTATCCCTATTATAACTACTATGTTCCCTAATATTGTTACTAGTATTATCATCGTTACTATTATATATGTTATCTTTATTAATTGTTACTATTATTATTGTTGGGCCAGAACACAAACGGCCTTGAAAAATGTTTAAATGGATCGGTAACACACAGGCAAACATAACATGCAAATTCAAAATTAAACCTATTAAAACACCAATTAAACCCTAACAAAATATGAGAAAAAAGAGAATTAAATATAAAATGATAAACATAAAAATAAATTAAAATAATAACAAAATGCAACAAGATCCGCACGATACAAATACAAATATAACATGAAAGCCCAACAAATTCGACCGAAATTTGATAAATTAATAAAAGTTCATAAATGAAATTTAAATCAAAAAATTTGAATTAGAAATAATTCAATAAAAATTCTAAATAAAAAATTATTAAAATAAATCAAAAAATAATAAAAATAAAGAATAGAATACACTAGAAAATAACAAGGTCGAATTTTGTTTTACTACATCAAATTTAACACGCGAGGTTAAGGACAGAAAATAGGTATGAATACCGATACATTTTCACATAAAATTTAACCATTTTGAACCAAAAAACCATTTTTGAAACTGTTTTAAAAACTATAAAACTTTTGTTGTGAATTTTTTAGGTGAGAGATAGTTTTATTTTGGAGCTCTCTCTCCACGTCACTTCCTCGCAACCTCGATGGAGCTCAGCTTGGAAGTCGGCGTGGAGGGAGATGCGATTTTATGAATTTTGTTTATGGAATGGTCTGTATGGTAACTTTATGTTTTATTTGTTATATGCATTAATAAATATTTATAACATCTAAAAATCGTTTTATACTCTTAAATAAATCATTTTGTCGAAATTTTTCCGGCCCACAGCCAACACATATCACAAGTTAGTAAAATATATACACTACAGATTCGTGTAAGCGCGTGGAAAATCGCCAATGATATGTACCCGTGAAGAAGGGTCGTAACGTCAATATTATTCCGTATAGAAGGAACGAGAAATAAGGAAGAGGTCTTTTGGCTGCTTCCTCGTTTCTCATTTCTGTAAAATCGACCTAAATTATTTTACACACGGCTCAAAATCGTCACACCGAGTAGTCCAGTGGGCACTCATTAACTATAATATAAACATAAAATGCGTCTAAGGCCTATTAAAAGGGAAGGTTATGGGGGTAAATAAATGAAATCGTTGTTATTTGCTATAAACTCATGATATCAATCTACGCTATGCATCCTAAATTTATATTGTAAATTCATACTATTAATCATGAATTCAGATTATCTATTGTAAATTTTTTCTTATTAAATTCATAGTATTTATTCATATTATTAACGGTAAACCTTCTTATTAATGATAAATTCATATTATTAACTTTAGATTCATATTATTAATCCTTTTCGTAATGGTAAACTCATCTTCGTAATTGTAAATCTTTTATTCGACGGTACATTCATAATACTAAATGAAAGATTTAACTTAATTATAATATTTTCGCTTTAATTATTTCGGTGTAAACTATAGAAATTAACTTCAAATTCAAAACGCGGTACAACTACTCTCCTTATAAATTTGTATATTAACGCGAAATTCAGAAGAGAACCCGTGAAATTAATATTACCACTACAAACTTATTAAATACACGATCATAGGGTCAAATCGATTTCTTATAAATCAGTGCCGGTGAAGAGTTTTGAATAGGTAATAGATTGGAACGCACCACGAGTATGACCAGCGTGTGGATAAGCTAAGTTTAGGAGACAACTCTATTTATAGTTGAAATCATCACCAAAATAATCGGCAGAAAGCGAAACGATAAACCGAGAAGTAGATCCAAAAATTTACAAAAATCCATCGAGTAGATAAGATTCAGTCCTTCAATATCGATAACAAAACCATAAAGTGTATCTAAAATCATGACGAAATTACATAACGAAAATAAATCTCTAACCTAATAGAAAGCTAGGTGAAACTTAATGAAATCCCAAAATATAGTTATGGAATCCGATCGAAAATACACCCTCCAAATAAAGTCCGGATTCGCCAGCCTTCCAAACCATCACAGTCGCCTATGAATCCACAATAGGTCCAAACCACGACTGAACCAACCTTAAAACCCTTTGAATTAAATTGATGATGACATAATCAAACAAAATTAACCTACTTGAATTTATCATCGACATTCGAGCTACGCATAAGTAAACCTGGAATAAACTGGATATTACACTAAGAAAGTAGAAATATTAAATATAAACAAAATCAAAGTTAAAATCAACCTGAACTATAAATCAACTTTGACCAACCGGAAATAGTGAATTCCAAAATGGGTTGATCTTCGAGATTCAATTTGCATAAATACGAGTGTGCTAAACTATCAACAACATAACGATAGTGCACCCACCATCATTTATTGAATTTTCAGTCTAGTTAATTATCGATTTCTTCTTTAAAACTTTGTGGATTATGAATCAAACCGTACAAAAAATTTTATCGGAAAAATCAAACTCACCGACTCCAGGTAATTTTTGTAAAATTACTCTTGAATAAATAAGGTCGAAAAATCTTAATAAATAACCATGCTAACTGTCCTTCGTAAGTTAATTAAAATCCACTAATTATTAACGGTAATTTACTATGGCACTAATATTCAGGCATCCGATTTTCCAACAAGCCAAAATACAAATTAGTTTTGCTCCCCATGAACTCCCCGGATAGCTAATCAGAGATATCCAGGAACATCGAAATCGCGAATGATATATGTCTCAAGAGCTGTCATCATTTCTTTTACTTTTGTCGATTAAATTTACCGAAATACTAGTCGAATGCGCTTTACTAACGTAATTTCAAGAGAAAAATCGCTAAATTATAAATAAACGTGTATTAGGAACCTTAACTTTCATGAATCAACTAACTGTAATAAGGATGTATTGTATTATTCTGGAAACTATCACAACGACCATGAAAGAAATACAAGGAAACTATATTTTAGAAGCTCGAACAATCACATAGATGCCTTTGCATGGTACATTTCATAAACAATCGTCGCATTTCGTCAATAAACAACTATTCCCACTCCACGAATGCTATAAGTATCTCCCCTTAGCTGTCAGTACATTAAGAATTATTTTGCTATAACGTCTCTAAAACAACCAACGTTGCTCGTATAACGAAATAATAATCAACCCTTTATTTTTCCGAAGTAACCGAACATCAAATCATGCAGACGATTTGGATAAATTAACTTTTATTCCTTTATACTCAACGGTTTATTCACAATGTCATTTCAGAAGGAATCATGCCACTCGATTGGACCCCCACCCAAGGAGCCGATGAACAGCATCTGGAGAAAATACCACAGGCCACAGTAACGATCAAGGAGCTCCAACCAAAGTGGCCATATCCTACCACTTGGCAGATATTGGGCCTGGCAAAGGTCCCTTGTTGGCCCAACGGTCAGCGATATCCGGCCGAAGAAACCCGCGAGCACGCGCGGAACCTCCTCACTCAATGGGTAAGGGTGCAGGAGCAAGTGTACCTGAACGTGGTCAAGGCGAGGATGTACCTCGCGAACGTCGAAGAGGACATCCGCGTCGGGCGTATTGCGGAGGCTTATCCACCTCGACCGGCCCGCGATACCCGACGGCCATATCCGGCATTTACTCAGAGGAAGGACTTAAAAAGACAATTCTCCGAAGAGTCCTGATTTCTCGAACAAAGGACATGTTGTGTGTGATTAACAAGAAATTTTCTTCTAATTGTCGTTCGTCTTAATTCCTTTTCTCGAATGAATTTATTTTATAACTATGTTTGCAATAATCATGATTTCGATTTAATTAAGTCCGTAAAGATATTTGAAGATTTTGTTATTACAGCAATGGCAACCATCCAATTTCTGCAAACCGAATTGGATCGCACAAGAGATGCGAATGCAAATCTACTCACCCAGATAATCCAAATGACTCGAAAAGTGCAACAAATCAAGGCTACCTGGTCAGATCCGACAAAAATGAAAACTCTTTACCACAGGCTCACGACGGCACAAAAGGGTTGGGCAGAAGAGCGATAGCTTAATCAGAGCTTGCGCACCCAAATCAGGGGATTGGAAGTCGCCCTAGCAGTCTGTCGGGATGGGGAAGCAGTAACATACCCGCTTGTCTTCGCCCCGTCCCAGATGCCGCATAAAAGTCCTCAATCTACGAACCAGTCCGCCACTCCATCAAATAATCGTCGGCCGGGACGCAAGGAGTGTGCCCGACGCCGAGCAGCACAACCCCCAAGAGTGTCACATTAGCTCACAAACGCTATGTATTTTTTGCTGATTTGAAATAAATAAGTCGCGTTCATTGTTAATTTATCTCCAAGATACACTTTGCATACAATCATCATCATGAATACTTGTATCACGTTTTCAAACCATCGTCTCATCTCCAACAATCAACATAAATCTGATCTTGAACTTGTTACACAAGGGACAGAGCCAAGCGAGCATAGGTCTTCTATCGACAGCTCGTGAACCCGAGGGTTGTCCGAGCAATTACAGTATTAGTAATGATGCTCACTTTTTGCGGACAATCCACCCGCTCGAGCACATTTCCAACGTTGCCTAGCAACGGGTGTCGAGTGGTAGTCAGAGTAACATTTTGTATGGCGTTACTGGGCAACAATAAAGATAAACAACTAACGAAACCCTGTCACCTACCATTATTATTATTATTATTATTATTATTATTATTTTATTATTATCATTATTATTATTATTATTATTTTTGTTTTTATTATTATTATAATTACCATTATCCTTACTATTATCATTATTATTATTAAGTTTTTTCTAGGGATCCGTCCTTATTCCTCAGCTTTATGAAAATATTTTACTTATAAAAAAATTTAGCAGTACTCCATCCTTATTTTACAGTTTTCTATAAAGAGCAGCGTTTTTTTAAATACGTATTTTTAATAACAGATTTTTAATAACGTGTTTTAAGTATTTCGGAAAATTTGCTCAAAGTTCCGCCCACATTTTACAGTTTATTTGATAAATATCTTAATTATTTCGGAAAATTTGAGCCCATAATTTCCGCCTCAGCTCAAAACAATTTATTTAGTTCTTAAATATTATTTAAACTATTACTTTTTCATGATTTTGGTCGTTCGGATTAATCTTTTTCGGACGGCTTTCCAATTTAACTGTTGCAACGATTTCTCAATTTTCACCGCTACCATTTCCCTTTCTTTGTCCTTGTGATCTATTTGTGTTCACATTGTATTTAATGAGTGCACACTAGGCTACTGAGTGTTAGTAATTTTGAGCCGAATGTTGTTTAAAAGTTTTTGTCGATTTTATCGAAATTGGTTGCAAGAAAGTTGAGCCATAAGACCCACCCTCGAGCTACCTACTTTTGCTATTTAGTTTTATGAATTGACGTTTGGATTCCATCGTTACACATGGCAGAATCTTCACGGGCACGAGATATTGGCTGATATACCGGCGCTTACACATCTCGAATTATATGTAGAGTTTGCTATCTTGCGGTATGTTTTGGCTGTGGGCCGAAAAATAAATAAATAAATATTACCATATAAATTGGATAAAAGCTTCGATGCGTAGAAATCGTTTATTCGGCATGTCATATCTCACATAGTGGTAGGAAGTTCATAAATTAGCATAAAAATTGTCCACTCGTATCGTTACAAGTCATTTAATCATTATCGTTCAATAAATTCATAGTGAATTCATTCATATAGCAGGTACACATTCATTTTTAAATCTTAAATCAATGCACAACAACTGAGAGTTGTCGTGTCCAAACAAAACACTTACTAAACACTTACCAGTGTTAATTGCCTGAATGCACGGCTCAAAGTTGTAACGCACACCAACTAAAATAATAAGACTAAAAATGAGACTGCAAAGTAAAAAACTGCAAAATAAGTTGATAATTTGTCAAAACACATCAGTATATATACCTATAATTTAATCTTAACCTTGTGTGTTATTTTTATTGTGATAAAACAAAATTTGACCTTGAAATTATTTGTGTTATCTAAATTCTATTTTTATTATTTTCTTAATCTAAATTGACAATTTATTTCTAAAGTTTTTAATTAGATTTATTCAACCAAAAATATTTTATTTTAACTCATTTAATTTTTAGTTTTATATAACTTGTCGTTTTTCGGTCAAATTTTCATGTTATTATGTTATTTTTTATGTATATTTCGTGCTGTTCTTGATGCATTTTGTATTTATTTTACTTTTATGTTTTGTGATTTTATATTTATTTTATTTTACTTTTATGATTTGTGATTTGTTTATGTTGTACTTTAAGTTATCTTGGTGCTGGGTTTTCGTGCTATATTACTGATACATTTAAATAATTTTCAAGGCTGTTTGTGTTCTGCCCCAACAAAATATATAAACAAAATAGAAGCAATAAAAGTAAAGTTTTATCTTATTTTATTTTTACGCCTATAACCTGAACAATTTAGCGATTTGAATAGATAGGAAAACAAGCTGATAAAATTAAACTTTTTTGAGTCGGAGTGGAGTCGTGTTTTTAGCAACTCCACAGCCCTGTTTTTTCAATAACTTTTGTTGGTCCAGCACACAGATAGCCTTGAGAATTGTTTAAATGCATCAGTAATACAGCGCGAAAACTCAGCACCAAGATAACCCTAAATGTAACATACAACACCAACTAAACATTTTAAAATCTGAGAGAATATAAATAAATATAAAATTAAAAACATAAAAGTAAAATAAAATAAATACAAAATGCATCAAGAACCGCACGAAATTTACATAAAAAATAACATAATTACAAGAAAATTTGACCGTAAAATGACCATTTATATAAAAGTAAAAATTAATGAATTAAATGAATAAAAATAAAATATTTTTTTGTTGAATAAATTTATTTAAAAATGTTAAAAATAAATTACTAATTTAAATTAAGAAATTAATAAAAATTTAATTTAGATAACACAAATAATTTCAAGGTCGAATTTTGTTTAATCGCAATAAAACTAACACGCAAGTTTAAGATTAAATTATAGGTATATATACTGACGTGTTTTCACTAATTAGCAAGCACAAGTACTAGAACTAAAATTAAACTAAATAATATTCGACAGTATTATTTCTAACTTGGTTAGAATTTCAATTTTCCGTCTCACTGGGAGACCGGTTGTATTAGTGTGCACTATAGCACTTATTGATTGGAATTTTTATTAGAATTATTAATGGATGGATTATCAATGGAAATTTTAATGGATTATCAATGGAGTAGGTTACGAATTTTTATTAGATTATTGATGGATGGATTGTCGATGGAAATTTTAATGGAGTATCAATGGATTAGGGTTCGAATTTTTAATTGTTTTTAGATTACATTACGAATTATTAATGGATGGATTATCGATAGATTAGGTTACGAAGTTTTGATGAATTTTTATTATATTACGAATTATTAATGGAATTATGTTACAAAATTTTATTGGATTATCAATGGATTAGAATTTTTAAGGGATTATGTTGCAAATTTTTATGGATTATGCTGTGAATTGTTAATGGTAAATTATGATACAAATTGTTAATTTTCAATATATGATTTTTGATGTTGAATTATTCTATTACGAATTTACAATATAGGATGAATTATGGATTAATAATTTCTATTATATTTCCGATAATTATTTCATTCATTCGAGACTTTTACCCAATGGATCTGGTAATTTTCATTCACTCCTTTTTCGGCCCACAGCCAAAACATAACGCAAGTTAGAAAATAAAACATACTATCGTAAATCGTGTAAGTGTGTGTACAATCGCCAATGATTTCGTGTCCGTGAAGGCTCCGGCGTGCGGAACGCAGGAGCTGGAACGTCATTATTATCCGTACATAGGGGAAATTGGAGGGTAAATGAGTAGTCCTTTGGCTGCCCCTTCACCATCCGTTTCCTGTAAAATTAACATAAATTTTTAACAACAATCGGCTCAAAATATCTAACACCGAGTAGTCCAGTGGGCACTCATTAAATATAATATGAACATAAATAGATCTTTAGGACAAAAAGAGGGAATGGGTAGCGGGGAAAATTGCGAAATCGTTGCAACAGTTAAAATGAATAGCCATCGGAAAAAGATTAATCCAAACGACCATAATCATGAAAAATAATGTTTTAAAATAATATATAAGGATTTAATAAATTATGTTGAATTGAAACGGAAAATATGGGCAGAATGCTGCGCAAATGTTTGGAAATAGTTAAAACATTTATCATAAAAACTGTAAAATAAGGGCGGAACGCTGCTCAAATTTTCCGAAATGATTAAAATACTTATAGAAAATAGTCAAACAAAAGCGAATTGTCTTTCGATTGTTAGTGTAATATTCTCATAAACCGTAAAATAAGGGCGGAACGCTGCTCAAATTTTCCGAATCAATCAAAACACTTATAGAAAATAGTAAAATAAAAGTGAAATGCGACTCAACGGTTGGTATAAGATTATTATGAAACTGAAAAATAAGGGCAGAATGCTGCTCAAATTTTCCAAATTAATTCAAATACTTAACAAAAATATCAAAATGAAAATGAAACTGTAAAATAAGGGCGGATCGCTGCCCAAATTTGCCGAATTGATGAAAATACTTATAGAAAATAGTAAAGTAAAATGAAATGTTGTTCAAATGTTAGTGTGATATCCTTATAAAACCGAAAAATAAGGGCGGAACGCTGCAAAATTTTCTAATTAACATAAATACTTTATCGAAAAAATACAGATGGATTACAGCTAAAATTTTATACAAGAAAAATATTTTATAAAGCGGAGGAATAATGAAGGATCCCTAGTAAAAACTTGATAATAATAATGATAATAGTAAGGATAATGGTAATTATAATAATAATAATAATAATAATAATAATAATAATAATAATAATAATAATAATAATAATAATAATAATAAGAAGAAGAAGAAGAAGAAGAAGAAGAAGAAGAATGATCATAATTAGGATAATAATAATAGTACTAATAACGATAATCATAATAGTAATAATGATAATAGTAGTAATAACAATAATGGTAGTTATAAAGATAATAATAAAGGTAATAGTAGTAACAATTAATAAAGATAACACATATAATAGTAACAATGATAATGCTAATGACAATAATAGGAAGCATATTAGTTATAACAGGGATAAGAGTAAGAGAGATAATGTGAGAATATTTAACCTAACCAAGGGGTACAGGCCAAAGAATAATCATCAACACCGACAATGATAAGAAGGACTATGGGAATGGACATAACAATTAATGATATGAGAGTACAGGTTAACATTTGACAGAGATAGGAAAATAATGGGACCTAAAAATCGAAATCGAGTACAGGCCTTCTATCGGCAGCTCGTTGGACCCAGAGATCGTTCGGTCAATTAGAGCTTTAGCAATAGCGCTCACTTTTTGCGGACGATCTACCCACTCGAACACAGTTCCAACGTTGCTTAGCAACGGGTGCCGAATGGTAAGCGAAAGAAATATTTGTATGGGGTTGTCTGGGTAACAACCATATAGTTCAAAATATCAACACCCAGAAACCCACCACTTTTAATAAATGCACAAGAGCAAAAATGAATCATGGTTTTGGTTTAACTCCCAGGGCTCAATAAAATCCTCATATGAGTGGTAAACCCTCATTTCGTTAAGGGATAGAATTGGAAAAAAAGATATGAGGCTATAATTATGTAACGCGCTGTTTATTATTTAATTTAATGTAATTGAATTAATTTCATAAAATATGTTTGTTTTAATAAAAGTATTTTGGATTCAAACTTTAAATAGTTATGACTTCAATAAAAGACGAAAACAAGAATTATTTAACCGGATTTTTGTATATTATTTTTCATTAAATTATTTAAAGAAACTTTGTAAAACGGATAAAAAATTAAAATTCAAATAAAATTTCTTTATTATTTTGATTACATTAGACGAATGCCGAAATAAATATTGACAGAGAGAAACTTATGAAAAATATAAGTTGGAAAGATTGAGTGCAACATTTAAACTTGTTTAAATAATTCAGAAAAGTAATTAAAGTTCTATTAGTTTAATTTATTGAAATTCTCGATATTTAGGGAATATTTAATTTAGATTAATATTTTATATAAGTCCCCGTTATAAGACTCTCGTATTGCACCATAAAAAAAGAATAATAATGTTAATAATAAAAACGTTGAGGTTGTAAATTTAAAATTATTATATATGGTTAATTAAAAAGGAATGTTGAAAATTCGAAACCAGAAGAAATCAGCAAACTATCGAATATTATATTTGAAAAACGGTTCAGATGAATAAGAGATGATTAGAAAGATCATGGCTTGAATGGATTTATCAGAATGTGTTCAGAAAGGGTCGAAGAGCAGGAAAATGTTTAAAACAGAAAATCTTTAATTGATTAATTAAGGAAAACCCAAGTTAAATAAACAAAGAAAGGTAAACAAATTGGATTTTGGAAAACCATTATCATTACAGCATGAATAATGGGAAAACTGAAAAAAGATTTTATAAGGGAGACGCACGTGGGACAATTAATAATTTTGTTTGACGGAGAAAAGATGAAAAAGGTCGCGAGACAAATATTGTCAAATTAGACGATTTAATTGAAACACCATTAATTAAGGCGATTATTTAAATTATATAAAGGAACTCCAACTGAGATGCAATTTGGATTTTGCCTTAAATAAGGACCAAGAAACAGAGTTGAATTGAGGAATTATATTAGTTATTAGAGGTTGTGAAATTAAATTATTTATTAGAAGTAGAGTAGTAGAAGATTTAAAGGAACTCAGTAGGTCAAATATAAATCGAATCGTATATCATTTTGTCAAAGGTAGTTATTGTTATAAAGTGCAGACAGTTTCAGTGCGATAATTGGAGTTTTGTGATTGATAGGTTGTGTAATAAAGTTTTGAATACAAATATACAATGGGTAATGTTGATGGGTAATTTATTAAAACCAAACAATAATAATAATCATCTTCATCATAATAATAATAATAATAAAAATTACAAACGCACCTGGTCAATTGTAATGCGATGGAGAATTGTATCATAGGATATCTCGTTGTTTTCTTTTGAATTTTCTTTTATTAGTTGATGTTAAATCTGAGTAATGAAAGAATTTCTATTTCGATTGTTTCTTTATTGATGGGTGCTAACTCGTATAAATAAATGAATCCTGATTTTTGATAATTTCTTTTATTAGTTAGGAATAGTTCGATGATAGTAAAAGAGTATTGATCAATTTTTATTTTAGTTATGGATTTTATTATTTTTGATCTCTTCTCTATTATCTAGACAATTGCAGGAAAAATTCCTTAAATTTCTGATTTTTCATCAGGTTTTTATTGTTTTATTTTCAATTTAATATTTTGAATTAATAAATTCTTAGTTTTTTTTCTTTCCCATAGTACGTTGTTTGGATACTTGGTATGAGAAATTGATTAATTATTGTTTGGACTAAAAGTATAATTAAGGATATAGGGACCGAAAACAAAAGAGGGATAATCACAAACAAATAAAAATAAAACTATAGTCCATAACAAAGATCATAATAAATATAATGGAAACTAATTATAAATAGATACTTTTGCATAAAATAAATTTGCAAATCATTTAAAATGTGAAGTAATTTTATATTTTCCAGATTTCTGGGATTAAGAGACAGATCAATAGAGTGGTAGCCGACGAGGGTAAAATCATAATTTAAAATAAACTTTATTTCAAACAATCACAATATTAAAACAACTTATTGTTATTTAATAAACAGTATTTTAATATTTGTTACTCTCCCACTCTTCGATGACTTTCAAACGCTTTAGCTATTCTTTCTAAGTGTAAGTTAAACTACATTAGGAAATTTTGGTTCAACTTTGGGAAGTGATATATTAATCGTAGATTTTCATGAGGTCCGGCATATTGCATCCAATGTTTTGCATTTATGTGTCTATATTCTAACCAACACTTTATCTCTCACATCAAAAATTCTTTTCCTTCTTTTATCCTGAGATCTCTCTTTAATTGAGTTTGCTGCCTTCTCTTTATTTAATTTGACTAACCTTAAAATTTAAATCCCATCTTAAAATGCAAAAATTGATTTAGAGCTCTGGGTTGTTATAAACTGTTTATATATTTCACTTTTGAGTTTACTTCTTTGGCATCTTTATGCTTTAGTTTAAACGATATACAAGTATCAACTCTTGATATATAAGCTCAGGGATGTCGGGAATAAAGATAACCCTAAAAATAGTAACTGATATGTGTACTTTCTAAAAAAAATTTGTTTAAGAAAATTAAACATTACTGACATTTGAAACTCCACGCCACTTGATATGGAGACCACAAAAATAACTATATAAACCAAAGTTTTATTTACTCAAATCAATCAAAAAAATAGTAAACTCAGAACAGTTATAAATTCTGTAATTGATTTTGCAACATAATTTCGAGCATATAAAATTTTATAAACGAGATCAGGTAGCTGGAAATAGAGATAATACAAAGAAAGATAAACATAATCATTGTTAAAAGCTGATAAAGGTAAACATTATTTTTATTGTATAAGTGCTGTATTTAAATCAAAGTCTTTGAAATAGTGTTAGTGATCTTATTTATATAATATACTTCAAGTTGAGAATCTGAGAACCTAAAAAATCATAACATTAAAAATAGCCAGAGGGCAATTGAAATAATGGGCTTCAATTACGCTATCATGGCGGTTCATAAATATCATATGTGGATTCATTATCCAGACTTCAATACTATGAAATCATATCCAAAGAAATTACAGAACCAAGTCTACCATTTCATTTACCTCCGATATAAGAAGCATAACAAATAATACCATCTTTTCAAAAAGAATAAAAAATCAAATCGTCACGGATGATTGTTCCAACTGCTCAAAGAATGTACATAGATGTGAAAGCTAAAAAGAATTTCTAAAAATCGAAAATTGTGTGTTTATGTTCCTGATTCGTTGAGAGAATCAGTTAATAAAATGTTAACTAAACATCAACAAGTTACTAACAAAAAATAACTGGCTTTCAAACATATCTGGTTCTTTCCCAGTGAGTTCCATCAGTATTTTGAGTTTTTCGAAGTGCGTGACCAGATCCACTACATATTCTTTAATTCGACCACTGCCGCAAATAGCGGTTTTCCAAAAGATTTCCCAATGTTGTGAGCACATCTTCTAATGACATCTTGTTTCCCAAATTCTCTTCTATCATGTCGAATGTTGAATATGTATTCCCAGTCAGAACCAACGGTAGAATAGCCTAAACCCTTGCTTCCCCAATCAGCTATGCTGCTTTTCTTTATAAATTCTCTGACTTTTCCTTCATCATCTCCAGTGGGAATCCCGAGAAGTGGACGCAATAGATTGTTGTTTTTCATCAAAACAACTAGGACATAAAATTTATTAAATAAAAAATTTATATTTTAAATCCGCCAATTTAATTCTAACCATTTATTCAAACAATATTCTTTTAAATAATTACAAAATGTTTTAATTAATTGTTAAACTCTAACGTTCAAACCTATTTAAATCTGAAATTATCTAATATGATATATAATTTAAGTAATTAATTAAAATAATTATTTTGTAATTAATTTTTAATTAATTTACGTGTAACATATTAGTTGTAATTATTGGATATTACCTTTCAATAAATGACGTGAACAAATCAAAAGGTTTGAGTAAAACGCAAAAATAAACAACCAACTCAATTTCAACATAGAAAAGTGGAATAATTATGTTTCCAATGGGATTTCTCTCACTCACTTATCGCAAACAGAAATTATAATTTCAATAGAATTTATCCATTTTTAATAATTCATGCAAAATCTAAACAATAAATTACCGTTAATTAATCAAAGTTTTTGTTTAAATTAAACGAAAAAATTTGTTTTCAAACATATTTTTACCGTTTATTTAAACAATAAGTTGAAGAAACTCACATTTCTTACGATTAATGAAAACTTTTCCCTGAAACATTGCTTCATAATTACCCATGGCAAATTTAATTACCTTATGTCTAAAATAAAATACCAATTATAGAACATTTTGCGTTTCGTGCAAAAATTTAGGAAATAATTTGCAATTTATCTCACGCAATCCAGTTCAGTTTCAAATGAGGATTCTTGAAACTTTGTTTATTTGTAAACTTTTGTTATTCAAAACAAAACTTGATTTATATTATATATATATATTATATATACATATATTTGCTGTTGAAATCTAGATTTTGAAAGACGAAACGCTTTATTAAAACACAAATTAAAATAATAACAATAGTTTATTAAAACAAAAACCTCCAATTATTTATTTTAACACTTCATCACTGTGAATTTTTACTTTTCTTTGAATGTGAGGATTAAAAAGTCCTTTAAAACTTTATTTCGTATACTTTTCCGCAAATGTTTTCAACTTCATTATTGTTAGAAATAATTGAAAACGCTCTGAGCATGAATGTTTTGTCTAACATAATTCCAAACTCCATTATGCTCTTGGAAATTCAAAATATAATAAAGATAGTCCAATATTCTATGGAAAGGCTTGATGTTAATGACGCATTAGGTAGGGTTCCTCATGACTAAGTGTAGTCAGCTCTTTAGTGAAGATTTTATTACGATATTTACTAAATAGTAAAAAATAATTTTTATAATAAAATTGTTATAAAAACATTGTAAAGTTTTAGAAGGTAGGCAATTGACTATCAATATTGTAAAATTTGGAAACTTCTAAACATGGGAACTTTGACAATAAATTAGTTTGGAATTATTGGCTTATAAAAAATATATAAGGAATATGCTAGAGTAAATAATGAGAAATTTTAATAAACAAGAGGGAAATCACATTAAAAACTTTGAATAAACAATTATTTTTCACTAATCATTTTACTCATGGTAAAACATCTGGTGGGTTACTGGGTACCATAATTTGTTTTACTATATCGTGGTTACCCCGGTAACTCCATATAAATATCTTCTTTGCTGCCACTCGGCACCCGTTGCTATGCAACGTTGGAACTGTGTTCGAGTGGGTAGACCGTTCGCAAAAAGTGAGCGTTATTACTTATGCTGTAATTGCTCGAACGATCTCTGGGTCCAACGAGTTGTCGTTAGAAGACTTGTGCTCGCTTTAGATTATTCGGTCCCATTTACGTCGTAGGTTTTTATCAATCGTATTCCCTGAGTTTTTTAGTCGACAAAAAAAATTAATGAATGTATATTAAAATAAAACTAGTGGACACATGTTTTATACAAGAAGTGAAGCAATTTCAGTTCATAGGCTGCGTTGTATTTAGCAGTCGCGCGGCTCGGCGTTTGGCCCGCTCCTTGCGTCCAGGACGATAACTGTTCCTTGTAGTTGTCGTGGTTGGAGTTGTGGTCGTTGTTGGAGTTGCCGCCGTCTCTAGGTAGGCCAATTGGGCGGGAGCAAAGACGAGGGGATAAGTTACAGCTGCCCCTTCTTGAAGGTGGACAGAGCAACCTCCAGTCCCCTTATTTGTGTTTTTAAGCTTTGGGTTAGTTGTTTCTCTTCCGCCCATCCCTTTTGGACTGTTGTAAGCCTTTGGTACATTGATTTGGCCTTCTTTGGGTCCACCCATGTGGCTTTTGTCTGCTGAATCTCGCGGGATAGTTGAACAATCTGGTCATAAAGATTTTTATTGGTTTTCCTTGCGTGGGTTAGTTCTGTTTTTAACATTTGTAGGGGTTCCATTTCTGGAATAAGGAACATCAAAATTTTTGTTACCAATTCCAATATTACTAAACGTACAGTTGATTTAAACAAAATTTTACGAAGTTATACTAGACAACGAGTAAAAAACGGAAAATCTCAAATAACAAATTATTTATTATGATGACATTCACTAAAGGCCCATAACCTACAGCTCAGCAAGATCAGGGCTCTTCGAAGAATTTCTTCACCCCTTCTTCCACTGAGTAACCCGGGTATATGAAAACGGGCCGTTTCGTGTTGCGTACAGGTCTGGAACTGGGCGGTGACATGTCATTACAAAAATCCGTGATACTTCCGGCCGCGATGTCAGTAGTGGGATGTGTCACCGCTAGATCATGTCACCGCTGGATCAACCCCCCCCCGGGGGGGGTAAAAAAAAATTTTTTCTAAGTCTAAAAGTACAAAAAATTTTTAAGACAAAGACAATGACTCATTCAAGGTCATTGAAACAAAGACCATGACTCATTCAAGGTCATTGGATGACTCATCAAACACTTTCAAGGTCATTCAAAATTTCTCAATGTCATTCAAAAATTTTCAAGGTCATTCAAACAAAGACCATGACTCATCAAAAAATTTCTCAAGGTCATTCAAACAAAGACCATGACTCATCAAAAATTTTCTCAAGGTCATTCAAACAAAGACCATGACTCATCGGTTGGATATCAATGTCAAAAGATGGATACTTAGTGAAATCGATACATTTTCATTGACTTAAGGGTTATCAAAATATAACAATAAGATTTTGGTTAATTTTAATGATATTATTGGAATCTGAATAAAATATACGATACGTGTTCAGTTCTAAGAAATTTTTCGATTCATGCATTCAAGTATTTGTTTGATTTTATTATTATATTTGTAATTTAATTAAAAACTAAAATTGATTAGTATTTAAAAAATTTATGTTACCCATTACTTATGTTGTTATTGACAATTTTCTGAATAATTTAAATATTTACGATTATTTCCAGGAATGAAGAGAAATTGTACGATTAAAAACTATGAGCTGTTGATAAAATACATTAATTTTTATTCAACAAGTACCTAGAACAATTACCTACCAATCTTAAAATTTTTGAAAATCTAACAAATTTTTTCAATTATTTTACAACTTAGTTAATTTAATTAACTGATAAGTACTAGTTTCTTTACGATTTGCTACTGTGTTGAAACTTTTTTTTTTTTAAAAAATTCTTATTCAAAGTACTAACAAATTTTATTAAAGATCTATCAAGACTTGTCAAAAATTATAAAACTTTGGTAATTTTAATAAGTATTACTCAATAACTACTATTTTCTTACCAATTTGCTGAAGGTCTTATTTTAAGGTCTCGAATTTAACAACTTTCTCACAACTTTAATCAAATTCTAATCCCATGATAATCATAAATTACGTGTATTTTCTTAAAAAATGTCCATAGTTTTTCTTATATCGGTAAAACAAACACCTATATTTCAATCAAAAGACACGTGTGTATCATAAATTATTTACATTTTTCTTAACAATCTCAAACTTTACATAAATATTGAACTATTTTTATCATTTAACATATACACATTATTAGCCATAAAATAAATATTTCATAAATTGTTGAAAAATAACACATATTTTCATTAAAGTTTTTCCATAAACACTGTAACATATCGATGGTTTAACACACACATTTGAGCCATAATTAGTTTTGATATTTATTTGCACATATTTTCTTAAAAATATAGAATTTTTCTTTAACTTTTTAAAAACATTTACAATTGTTCTATCCCTGTATACTATGAACCACAATTGAACAAACTTTTTCTATTCAATATTAATTTTATATACTTTGTTGAAAATTTATATAAAATAATAATGAAAATAATAATAATAAAAACTTGTAATATTAATAATAATAATTAAAATAACAATAATAATAATAATAAAAATAATAATAATAAAAATAAAAATAATAATAATAATAATAATAATAATAAAATTAAAATTAAAAAACATTAAAACACTACTTATAAGATAATATTAATAATAATAATAATAATAATAATAATACTAATAGAATAAAAATTAAAGAACATTAAAACACTACTTATAAAAAATAAGTAGTATATTAAAATTTAAAATGTTTAAAAATACTATGACATTGACCTACTTTTAAATGACCTTGAAATAATATTATGACTCATCCAATAACCTTGAAAATAATAATAATAATAAATATTAAAACATTACTTATAAAAATAAGTAGTAAATTTATATTTAAAAATGACTAAAAATATTATGACTTTGAGAAAACTATAATAATAATAAAATTAAAATTAAAAAACAATAAAACATTACTTATAAAAATAAGTAGTAAATTTATATAAAAATGTTTAAAAATACTATGACCTTGAGAATTTTTGAGTGACCTTGAAAAAATATGATGAGTCATCCAATGACCTTGATTTACTTTTGAATGACCTTGAAAAATTATGATGAGTCATCCAATAACCTTGACAATAATAATAAAAATAATAATAATAATAATAATAATAATAATATTAATAATAATAATAAAAATATTAATTATAGTAATAATAATAATAAAATAAATTCATATAAAAATAAGTAGTAAATTAAAATTTTTAAATGTTTAAAAATAATATGACCTTGAAAAATTTTGAATGACCTTAACCTACTTTTGAATGACCTTGAAAAATTATGATGAGTCATCCAATAACCTTGACAATAATAATAAAAATAATAACAATAATAATAATAATAATAATAATAATAATAATAATAATAATAATAATAAAAATAATAATAATAATAATAATAATAAAAATAATATTAATAATAGTAATAATAATAATAAAATAAATTTACAAAATATGTACTACTTATAAAAATAAGTAGTAAATTAAAATTTTAAAATGTTTAAAAATAATATGACCTTGAGAATTTTTGAGTGACCTTGAAAGAATATGATGAGTCGTCCAATGACCTTGACAATAATAATAATAATAAAAATATTAATTATAATAATAATAATAATAATAATAATAATAATAATAATAATAATAATAATATTAATAATAATAAAAATATTAATAATAATAATAAAATAAATTTACAAAATATATACTACTTATAAAAATAATTAGTAAATTAAAATTTAAAAATGTTTAAAAATAATATGACCTTGAGAAATTTTGAGTGACCTTGAAAAAATATGATGAGTCATCCAATGACCTTGACCTACTTTTGAATGACCTTGAAAAAATATGATGAGTCATCCAATATGACCTTGAGAATTTTTGAGTGACCTTGAAAGAATATGATGAGTCGTCCAATGACCTTGACAATAATAATAATAATAAAAATATTAATAATAATAATAATAATAATAATAATAATAATAATAATATTAATAATAATAATATTAATAATAATAAAAATATTAATAATAATAATAAAATAAATTTACAAAATATATACTACTTATAAAAATAATTAGTAAATTAAAATTTAAAAATGTTTAAAAATAATATGACCTTGAGAAATTTTGAATGACCTTGAATTTTTTTTGATGAGTCATGGTCTTTGTTTGAATGACCTTGATTTTTTTTTGATTAGTCATGGTCTTTGTTTGAATGACCTTGATAAAATTTTTGATGAGTCATGGTCTTTGTTTGAATGACCTTGAAATTTTTTTTGATGAGTCATGGTCTTTGTTTGAATGACCTTGAAAGATTTTGACGAGTCATCCAATGACCTTGAATGAGTCATGGTCTTTGTTTCAATGACCTTGAATGAGTCATTGTCTTTGTTTCAATGACCTTGAAAGTGTTTGACGAGTCATCCAATGACCTTGAATGAGTCATGGTCTTTGTTTCAATGACCTTGAATGAGTCATTGTCTTTGTCTTAAAATTTTTTTGTACATTTAGACTTAGAAAAAAAAATTTTTTAACCCCCCTTGGGGGGGTTGATCCAGCGGTGACATGATCTAGCGGTGACACATCCCACTACTGATGTCGTCTTCTTCATTGGCCAGGTATTGTCTTGCCCTGACCACTTGTAAATCGACCTGCCGTTGATGTTCCTCAAGGCGTGTGAGAAGATAATGGGCATGATCCCGAATTTCTTGGGCCGGATACTGATCGCCATTTTGTCTGTTCGGCATACTTGGTTTTCCATCCATTCTCAATAATTGCTGGATGGTCTGTCGAGGCCCTCTGGGTTGGGGCTCCTCGTCGCCTCTCGCTCGCCAGGCTCTTCGCCACTCATCAACAACGTGTGTGCGAACACGAATAAAAGATCCTGATGTATCTACAATTTGCTCACATTAAAAATCTCCGACTATTTAGCAAAAAACGAATAACTGAAGTGTTTTGTTTACAATATTTTACATCGCATTTTGGTTTAAACTAACTAATTGATTGTATCCTAGGTATTGGAATTATTGTCACAAGATTAAGCAAAATTCACTATGCCCTAGATTACTCGGTAACTGGATTTTATAGCGAATAACTTTCACGAGGAGGTGATTATGATAGGCCCCTATTTTGTTTGGTTCTTATATTATCCCCAGATTAAATTTCACTTAGATGATTACAGGTAAACATGGTTTGATTAGGTCAGCCGAAAACGTAAATTTCATGACTCACGAAAATGAACCCATAATTTCAGGTTGAAGCTCGACCTTGTATTTCGGGTAGACATCTAGGTGTTAATGGTAACAGAATCTTTGTCTTTTGTGGGTTCGTGTAATTATACTTGAACGGTGGTTTATACTATTGAGGCTTATTCCAACTCGACCAGGATATCTCATCCCCAAAAATTGTTTATAGTTCTTACTCTCGATATCTCATAAATAAATGAAAATCCGAGTGGATGCGTTTACTAGGTATAGGCAATTCATTGAATCGTTCGGTGCACTATTATCCATGATCCTATTCATTAATATTAATCACACAAATAAAGGTAAGATTAAATAAAAAAACATCGAAAAATTATTTACTACCTAGGTCGGCATAGGTTATAGTCAACCCATTACTGGTAATTTATAACACACAAAATTAACCTTTTAATGATCTATTCATAAAAATAATAAAAGTAATTTTAAATGAATTATGCGTAAGATTATAAAATTAAGTTTATGAAAATAATAAGATCAAGTTCAAATGATTTATTCCTAATAATAAAATCAAATTCAAGTGATTGATTCCCAAAAATAATAAAGTTAAATTCAAATGATTCATTCTTAAAAATAATAAAATCAAATTCAAATGAGTTATTCCTAAACATAATCAAATTAAATTCAAATAATCTATTCTTAAAGATAATAAAATTAAATTCAAGTGATTTATTCCTAAAAATAATAGTACCAAATTCAAATGATTTATTCCTAAACATAATCAAATTAAATTCAAATAATTTATTCCTAAAGATAATAATAACACAAATTATGAACGTATAAGTTGTCGATTCAAAAGGTACGACCTTAACAATCATATGATTTACTTACTAGAGAACAAAAATATAATAATAGCGTATTCTAGTTATCGCCTGAGGCCCAAAGAAAAAATCGCGCCAAAAAGATGGAACACTTTGTTGTGAACTGATCTAAAGTTCGGTGGTTTAATAATTGTCTTCCCCAAATATTCGAATTGCTTTTCCTGTGGGATTCTGATACAAGATAACCCCCAACAAAAAACGCTAATCTATACTGGCACTTAATCTATTATTTTCTGACATGTCGCGATTAATGGTAATTTAAAATCGGAAGGCGTCCAGGGCGCTGCGGAATTTTCCTAGGGCTCATGCAGCTTAATATGAAGTTTATTATAACACAATAAAACACTTTACCCAATGGTTGAGTCGTCCGGAACCCTGGTAGCTGCGTCCTCGATAATTCGGTTTACTTGGTGATACATTGTAATTAGTTATGAAATGCTGATTGATAATCTCTATCTTATATTCTCGGGGTGTGTGGATCGATGAAGGAAAGTGTGTGCGGTTACCACCCATGCTGGATTAGATTAGTTGTCCTTGCGAAAGAGTGTGTTGCTGAGTTGCGTCGCCTATTGGTGAGGTGTTGCGAGTCCAGGCAGTTGTGCGTAGTAAGTTTACAACCTTTCTCCAATTTTATTTTGTGAATTTTTCTTACCTATTCAGGCACGCTAGCTGTTCGGGGGCAATTTATTCCAGTTAAATTGTATTAGTTGCTGGTATGGATTGAACTTCTACTTCTACCAATTAATTTTAATTCTCGCTCTCCCAGGAGTTTATCTCATAACATTACGTCATCAGCGAATGACGGCTGTATTGATTTGCGTGGTGTCGGACGTCATGTGTTAATACTTAACATGCATCTTACCTGTGGGTAATACTTATTTTATTGATTTTATTTATATAGTCGCATTTGTTAGATTTTGGATTAATAGTTAAATCGGGTGGACGAATAATCAGGTTCGTTTATTTTAATTATATTTATTTTATTGATTTCGTTTTATATGTTCGCATTTTTTGATCAGTAGTTTAATCGGGTGGACGAATAATCAGGTTCGTTTATTTTCATGATCTATATATTTTCCTTTTCCACTAGGGTGGTCCTGCAACGGGTTGGGTCGGTCAGAAAATATGTTCAGCTGCACTATATTCAATAAATGGTATGATTTGATTTTATTAAATTAGGGATGTTGAATTCTTTAGTATTATTTTCTAGCTATGAAAGTGGGATCCTCAACAAGATTCTTGCCGGCGATTTCAGCTTATTTATTATTTTAATAAAACTTTCACCGATATTATTAGTTCTTGATTTTTCTAGGAAATGATTAAAGGAATAGCTGATGTAACCTGGGGTTTATCCCTTACTTAAAACCATGATAGGGCAATTACTACTACAATATTTATTTGCAGTTTCAACTTATTAATAGAGTCCAATGTAAGTTCATCACTTCTATTGGACTTTTCGTTTTATATTAAATGAATTTTTTTTTAATAAAATTAATTTAAGGTACTCCCTAATCCTCAGATATTCTACCTTTCCCTTGGATTTTATTTATTTTAGTTTTTCCCTGGCACAATATATCCTATACCTTACTCATTCACTCTTATTTACGGAACCTTGCTGGGTTTTTTCTTCAATGGTTAAGTATCGAGGATACTTGAAATGATAGATTCCTTATTAAGGGTTTGGTAGATTTTTAAATTATTAATTCGGTTTAGTTCCAAACATCTCATGGACAGTTTTTCCATCAAACATTATTCTATTGCTCCTCTCTTGACTCTATTTTATCGGGAATGACTTTCATATTTAAGAGGTTTTCATTGTCTTTTATGTAGAAGCGTTGGATTTATAATAACGGGGTTACTGCATCTCAACTTATAAGTTTCCCTCAATGAGTGTTCATCGCTTTACCTGGAGTTTATGTTCATCCAAATGATTTATATTGACTCTCAATATGACGTTAGTATTTTGTAACTATTGCGGGAATTAGTTTGAGCAATTTGGCTATCTATATCGAATTAAAGCCTTACCGTATCAAAAGTTCCTCACGGTTACATCATTGATTTTTGTACGAAGTAACAAAAAATTGGTTTTCATTTTTCCTAAGAGTGTTGAGGTTATGACGACTACTCGAATCTATAATTAAATCCGTGATCTTAACTTGGAATTATTAATTATTAAGAGTTTAGGGTAACCGCTTAATATTTATGATTATTTAAATTATTATGCACCATTTAAACTTCATGACTATTCGGATTTATAGTAATAGTTTGAATCTATAGTTGATTTTAAGAGTTATAACAACGATTTCATTTATAATTCCCCGTTACCTTCCCTTATTTGACCTTAGGCGTACTGTATTCATATTATATTTAATGAGTGCCCACTGGACTACTCGGTGTGGTGATTTTGAGCCGTGTGTAGAATAATTTAGGTCGAATTTAAAGAAAACTAGAAACGAGGAAGTAGCCAAAAGACCCCTTCCTTATTTCTCCTTTCTTCTATACGGAATAATATTGACGTTCCAATCCCTGCGTTCCGCACGCCGGGTCTTCACGGGCACAGATCATCAGCGATATTCCACGCACTTACACGAATCTGAATAATATGTGGATTTTACTAACTTGCGATGTGTCTTGGCTGTGGACCGGAAAAATTTCGACAATAACATAATTAATGAAAAATAAACTGAATTTAGGTTAGACAAATATTTATTAAATTATTAAAACAATATACCAAATTGTTTGATACAGCATAACATCATACCAAAATAAAATTACATCTCTCCCCACGTCGACATCCAAGCAGAGCTCTACCGAGGTTGCGAGGACGGGACGTGGAGAGAGAGTCTCCAAATATAACTCTCACTCACCTAAAATAGATTTCAGAATATAGTTTTTTTTTTAAAAACGATTTAATGATTTAAAAATTGGTTAAATTTTATGTGAAAATGCATCGGTATATATACCTATTTTTTGTCGTTAACCTCGCGTGTTCTTTTTGATTTAGTAAAACAAAATTCGACCTTGATATTTTCTAGTGTATTCTAATCTTAATTTTTATTATTTTCTAATTTATTTTGATAATTCTTTATTTGAAATTTTTATTGAATTATTTCTAATTCAAATTCTTTGATTTAAATTTCATTTTCATGAAATTTTTCATTTTTGTTAAATTATCAAATTTCGGTCGAATTTGTTGGGTTTTCATGTTATGTTTGTATTTGTATCGTGCGGATCTTGTTGCCTTTTGTTATTATTTTAATTTATTTTTATTTTTATTATTTTATATGTAGTTGCTTTTCTCTCATATTTTGCTAGGTTTAGTTGATGTTTTCATGGGTTTGATTTTAAATTTGCATGTTATATTTGCATGTGTGTTACCGATTCATTTAAACATTTTTCAGGGCCGTTTGTGTTCTGGCCCAACAAACATCATGTTACGAGACATACTATCTTTTATGTCATTGTTGGACGACAGGGATTCGGAAAATTAAATATTTTGAATTATATGACAATTATAGCATAGGCCCAAACAGATACAGGCTCAATATCTATTCTGAAAGGATTTAAATAAATTACTAATAAACCCATCAATCCAATCCAATTCTCAACTTCCCAAAGCAACCCTATCTAAAATCCAATGGATATAACCTTATTCAATATTTTCATAATGTGATGACAATATTTATTTATGTATTAACTCCTTTTTATTCAACTGTAACAAATTGTATTTAGTTTTTGTATTATAACAAATTACATTTATTAGTGTATTTTGGTTAATAATATTTTACACGTTTAGTAACACAAAGAGAAAACCACTATTTATATTATTATGGGTAAAATTATTATTATTATTAATAAATAATTAAATAAATTCGGCAACGATTTAATTAAAAGATAACGCCAATAAAAAACCTTTCGTACGATATATTTCGATAGCATAACTATCATCTTCAGGTACTCAAAACCAACTGAAAATATTATGAATTAACATTTAATTTAAACAAATAAATTTTTATTAATTTAATTTTGTAATAAATAAATATTTATAAAATATATTAAATAACTTTTAATTAATTTAAAATTTCATTTATTTTATAACTTTTTAAAAAAATTTGTTTTTTTTTGTATAAAAACAATACATTTGAAAACCAGAAACATGTAGAACTGTTTTTGCATTTTATGAACAGTTTACATAAAAACATTGTATTCACATGTGAAACGGAGAGAAAGTCATCAATTGCGTTTTTAGATTTGTTAATTCAACGCAAAGATAAACATTATGAGACAGAGATTTATAGAAAACCAACTGATACTGGTCTTTATACTTCTCCAGAAAGCTTTTTTGAATTTAAGCATAAGAGAAATATGGTGAAAGTTTTGATTTATCGTTCATGGTCTTTATCTTCTACTTTTGCTAATTCGGTAAAAAGTGTTGATAAATTGGCTGAGTTGTTGATAAAGAATGGATATTCTAAATCATTTTTATTGTTGATGATAAAAGAGACTGTTGATAAATTGATTAAAAATCCTAAGGATCCATGTTTTGGAAAGTCTGAGTGTAAATTGTCAAATGGGTGTAAATTGAGTGTTGATCTAAATAATAGTAAAAATGGATATAAAAAATTGAGCCTAAATATTTGTTAGTATTGCCGTACTCTGAAGGTTTTACGATTATAAAAGGAAGTTAAGTAAACAGATGGGAAATTTAGAATATAAGATCGTCTCTAATTCGTGTAAGGTACGCAATATATTTATTAATAAATCAAAAACTCTGGTTGAATTGTGTTCTGATCTCGTTTATCAATTTACATGTAATGGGTGTAATGCCACATACATTGGAGAGACTTCGCGTCATCTCTGTACTCGAGTTCTAGAGCATTGTCGATTGAAGAGTTTGACCAATATTAGTGAGCACAATAGAGGCTGTAAAAGTGAAATAGGAATGTCTGATTTTAGAATTTTGTTGAAAAGCTTTAACAATTATTGGAAACGCGTGATATGTGAAGCATTGTTGATAAGGTCATTGGATCCAAAGATTAATGTGCAAAGTGCTGTGACTACGAATGTTTTTAAATAGTTTACGATGTTAAATCATGTTTATGTATTGTTTTTAAAAATAAACTTTTTTTTAATATTATTAAAATAATTAAAATTTTAAATTACATTAATTTTTTAAAAAAATTATAATATAAATGAAATTTTAAATTAATTAAAAGTTATTTAATATATTTTATAATTATTTATTTATTACAAAATTAAATTAATAAAAAATTATTTGTTTAAATTAAATGTTAATTCATAATATTTTCAGTTGGTTTTGAGTACCTGAAGATGATAGTTATGCTATCGAAATATATCGTACGAAAAGTTTTTTATTGGCGTTATCTTTTAATTAAATCGTTGCCGAATTTATTTAATTATTTATTAATAATAATAATAATTTTACCCATAATAATATAAATAGTGGTTTTCCCTTACACGAATTAGAGACGATCTTATACTCTAAATTTCCCATCAGCCCATGAACGATAAATCAATCCTTTCATAATATTTCTCTTATACTTAAATTCAGAAAAGCTTTCTGGAGAAGTATAAAGACCAGTATCAGTTGGTTTTCTATAAATCTCTGTCTCATAATGTTTATCTTTGCGTTGAATTAACAAATCTAAAAACGCAATTGATGACTTTCTCTCCGTTTCACATGTGAATACAATGTTTTTATGTAAACTGTTCATAAAATGCAAAAACAGTTCTACATGTTTCTGGTTTTCAAATGTATTGTTTTTATACAAAAAAAAACAAATTTTTTTAAAAAGTTATAAAATAAATGAAATTTTAAATTAATTAAAAGTTATTTAATATATTTTATAAATATTTATTTATTACAAAATTAAATTAATAAAAATTTATTTGTTTAAATTAAATGTTAATTCATAATATTTTCAGTTGGTTTTGAGTACCTGAAGATGATAGTTATGCTATCGAAATATATCGTACGAAAAGTTTTTTATTGGCGTTATCTTTTAATTAAATCGTTGCCGAATTTATTTAATTATTTATTAATAATAATAATAATTTTACCCATAATAATATAAATAGTGGTTTTCTCTTTGTGTTACTAAACGTGTAAAATATTATTAACCAAAATACACTAATAAATGTAATTTGTTATAATACAAAAACTAAATACAATTTGTTACAGTTGAATAAAAAGGAGTTAATACATAAATAAAATATTGTCATCACATTATGAAAATATTGAATAAGGTTATATCCATTGGGATTTTAGATAGGGTTGCTTTGGGAAGTTGAGAATTGGATTGGATTGATGGGTTTATTAGTAATTTATTTAAATCCTTTCAGAATAGATATTGAGCCTGTATCTGTTTGGGCCTATGCTATAATTGTCATATAATTCAAAATATTTAATTTTCCGAATCCCTGTCGTCCAACAATGACATAAAAGATAGTATGTCTCGTAACATGATGTTTGTTGGGCCAGAACACAAACGGCCCTGAAAAATGTTTAAATGAATCGGTAACACACATGCAAATATAACATGCAAATTTAAAATCAAACCCATGAAAACATCAACTAAACCTAGCAAAATATGAGAGAAAAGCAACTACATATAAAATAATAAACATAAAAATAAATTAAAATAATTCTACATGTTTCTGGTTTTCAAATGTATTGTTTTTATAAAAAAAAACAAATTTTTTTAAAAAGTTATAATATAAATGGAATTTTAAATTAATTAAAAGTTATTTAATATATTTTATAAATATTTATTTATTACAAAATTAAATTAATAAAAAATTATTTGTTTAAATTAAATGTTAATTCATAATATTTTCAGTTGGTTTTGAGTACCTGTAGATGATACTTATGCTATCGAAATACATCGTACGAAAAGTTTTTTATTGGCGTTATCTTTTAATTATTATTATTATTATTATTGGTATTATTATTATCGAAATTAATTAATATCAATATTTGTAAAGAACATCTTTTCAGAATTATCAGTATTTTAATATAAATATTTATATTAGTATAGCCGATTTTATTCAATATAATATAAATACTTATAATTTCCACCTACAGCATAGATGTAAAACAGTATAAATACTGAAGTTAAATTCAGTATTTTAGCCCTAAATCTCATCGCAAAAATGTCTTGAAGGGAGAGACCCTTGATACAAAATTAAATAATCGCAGATCTAAGCGAAACAATATTTTGAGTTTTTGCATTAATAGGTACACAACTAGACACAACATGAAACATTTACATAGCACGCACATTTTTATTCCTTTGATAAAATTTTTTTGAAAAATGAAACTTCTGTAATTAATTTGAACAATTTCATGTAATTGGTAATTTTTGTTATTTAATATAAATTATATGTTCTGAAGTTCTTCTTATTTATTTAAGAACCAGTAGGTTGAGGCTTTAGAAAATTGAGACCTCAACACATTTATACAAAAAAAATCAAATAATAAATCAAGAATGTTTAAGCCACAATGCTGCTTTTTATGTCCGCTACCGGACCCCTCGCTCATGAACTTAACTAACTTTCTCTTTGTAGATTTTAAGGATTGTGATAATTTTTTAATTATCCACATTTTTGTAACAGTGATATTTTGAAAATAATTATAAATTTGAAACCAAATAATAAATGCAAAGAAAACACTATAGTATTATTCTTTATATTAAAACAATTCATGGTCAAATCCTTTTCCTAAAAACTTTTGCATATGGGAGTAAAAATTCAAACAGTTTTCCTCAGTTATTTCACGGTGCTTATTCGTATGTTATTTGGATGATTAAACTTGTAGAAAATTTGATTAAACAATTAAAACCTGTATATAATTATAATAATAAAATTTGTATAATCAATGATCATGTTTATTTATTATCAAAAATAGAAAACACATGAAAACTGACTAAAACAATAAAATATTTATTGAAATTAAGATAATATATTATAATTCTGCTTTAGTCAATGTATTATAATAAATCTGACAATTTCATTTATGTCAAGTTATGGTAAAAAATATATATATATATTTAATTAAATCAGTGTTTCTCAACCGGGGTGCCGCCGGGATATGAAAAGTGTGCCACGAGCTCTGCTAATTTATTATTGAAAATTTATTAATTTTATATTAGGGTTGATTTTGCATTACTTAAAATAGCGGTACATATATCAATTATTTTTTGGTAAATATTAAGAACAAAAAAAGACAAAACTGAGCTCAATTGAGAATTATTTAAGAGTATGTTTGTCAAATACGCGACTTCATACTAAGAAGATATGGAAAAAGGATCAAGTTCAAATTGCACATTAATATATGTTATAAAAAGATTTTGTTTCTTAAATATAGAACTTACAAAACTTGTTATTTTTACAGCTGAAATCATATTATAAAAAGGGTAGGGTGTCGCCAATTTTTCAATTTTTTCGTTAGGGTGCCGCTATCTGAAAACGGTTGATAACCACTGAATTAAATACTTTTACTTCTTAACATAGATGAATGAAGTCCGTAATCAAAAATATTTTATCGACTCTCAAATATCTTTCCACTGCCTTGCATTAAATATTCACGACATCGTAGATAATATATGTAAAACTGCTGGGTTTCTCCAAAGACATTCATGACCATTCCGAGAAATTCAAGGACATTCAAGGTCATTCAGTAACGCTCCAATATTTCTCTGTGCATTGAGGATATCAAAATGTAAATCAGATTTTCATATATTAACTCAAGAGAAATATTTCATTTTAAAAATTAGTTTGTTTATATTTTCAATATTTTGTAAAGAAACACATAATTTTTACTCCCAAAGAAATTCTTTGAATTGCTGAAAGAAATACGAAAAAGAGAATGTTATAATTATTTCTTCTCGACCAAGTCACGATAAATTACATATTTTCCTTTATAGAAGGAATATCAATTAATTTGACGGAGAAAAATTATAGAGTCTACGAAAATAATTTATGCTTTCAACGCAAAATCCAATTAAAATTATTTATATTTATAAATTCTGTTTAACCTTTAAATTATTTAAAGGAAAACCGAAATGTTACATTTTTCAGAATCCAGAAAAAATATTGTTAATTATAATAATGGTAATATTAATATATAATAATGATAATAATAATAATAATAATAATAATAATAATAATAATAATAATAATTATTATTATTATTATTATTATTATTATTATTATTATTATTATTATTATTATTATTATTATTATCATTATTATATTAGATAAACTTTAAAATCTTTTTTTGTTTCGATAGTGGAATCATTTATATAAATCTAATTTAAATAAATAAATATGTAAGTTAATTTTCGCAATATTTATTCAAAAAATGAAATATGAATTATTTCGACCTAAATAGCTCTTGATCACTCATAAACAAAATGAAACTAGACTTTTGCTTTCTACACGTCCTCTCTGATCGATTTTTTCTTTCATTCAACTTTCGTGCCCAGTGGGAATACGTATTCCCATTTTTGTTTTGCCCTGATAAGACTGATGGGAATACATTTTCCCGATATTTACTACTACTGCCGTCTAGTATCGATTATTAGCTAATCGGTAAAACAGGAATCTGTTTTATCAAATATATATTAATAAAATATATATTAATACATAAGAATTTAAAATAAAAAGGTTAAAAATCACAATATAAATAATTTGGGCAAGAAAAGGTTCCCAAAGTTTTCCAAATTTTCTAATTCGATTTACTAATTCGATTGTCTAACATAGTCATTTATTTAGATTACATTTATTCGGATCTATATAAATTTATCATATTTAATAATTAGTATATTTCCTATTTTATCGCAATATAGCCGAACTTTAAGTTCCTATTTCATTGTTTGATTTCTATTGATTTTGTTGTGTTCTTCTCAACTTTAATTTCTTTCTCTCATTCCTATTTCTCAAAATATTGAGACAAGATCCCTTTATAAACCCCCTTTAATCATTTTGCTCATTCTAATAATTAGCTTGATTTTAATATTCAGACATTCTTATACAACACTCAATTTTTCACACAAATGCGTTCACAGTCCTAAAAAGTTTTATACTTTATTTAAAGTAAAAATATCAAAATTTAATTTTCTTTTAAAATTGATAATTTTTTTACAGAATATAATTTCATTTATAATCTACAAAATAAATACAGGCTTACTCTCGTTTAGCGTTCAAGATTCATTCCTGAAAAAATAGCTTTAATTAAAACAGCGTTAATAGAAGCACTATTAAAATATGGGGTTCCGTTCCTTCTAAATTTTTGAATTAATAAGGCAAATTTTAAGAATAAAAACAAAGTTTGACAACATATTACTTTTATAAGAATATTATGTATTTCATTTTAATTTCAAAATAAATTAACATTCAATAAAACAAAAAAAAATAAAAATTAGGTAACACAATGTACGTGGATGAACATAAATAAAATTTTAATTTATCTTTCTTTACTAAAGTTATTTAAAGTTGATTGTTTTGATATTTTTCTTTTTTCTTTTAACAATTCTAAATAGGGCGATAGTATGTTTATAACGCCTCGCTTTATCGAAGCAGACCTTTCGAAGTTGGAATCATTTTCACATAAATTTCCAATGAATTTTGAATTGTCCCAATATTATCCTCTAAACATTTTATTATCAGGATATTTTCAGGAGGATCTTCCGATTCTGATTCAGAGTCTATAATTTTAATTGGCTTTTGTGCCAAACTATCAGTAAGGTATTCATTAGAGTGATCACGCTGATCCTTTTGAATAATTTCATGCATATTTTTGCATATTTTATTTACCAAGAAATATTTTTAAAGTTTTTTCCAATAAATCTTGATGATGGAAAATATGAAAAGTGACCGATATGAGCGTTATAACGACACAGCGCTAACAAAGGTAGCGTAAAACGAGGTATGTACCTATTAGTAATATATTATATGGAATATGGACTAACTTTTTTCTTTCGCTTTGAAAAGACCTCGGGCCTATTAGGAGAGTTAAAATCTCAAGGAGAAATTTTGTAGAAAACAACAGTAGTAAATAAGTAACAAAATGAATCTACCCACTTTATAAATTATAATACAAACCCTAAATAGCCAAATTAGATTTTTAATGTCGTATTTGCTACATCAATGATTCCTGATCTGCGAGCCGCGAGAACTTGGAAGAGTGCAATGGACAATTAGAATTTGAATATTATGAGATAATAATAGCTAGATAGTGTGTCAAAAGCCAAAGGTTCTACTTCCACTTTATCCTTAGGTTATTAATTAAAACAAATTAAAACCCCATAAATTAATTTTGACAAACTACCGTTTATTTCACTTAACTTCAAAATGAATTACCAAATCACTTACAAATCATAGAAATAACTACAAGACGAGAATCTCGTCAAATATTTATTCTGCTTTAAATTGGTTAAATATATCATCAAATTGCAATCGTAACTGTTTCTGGATTGTGTTGTACCACTTAATATCTTCAACAAACTTTTTCACCAACAACCCTTGACGATTCTCAATCGACTTCTGGATTGCAACGTAACGTTTCTTCGCAGCCACCACCAGGAGCTTCAGTTCCATTACTTCATTTTTCAATACGTTTATTCGGCTTTCGCGGGTCTGTTTGTCGGGTTCAGTCAACTGAAATTGATGGTAGGCAAACCGAGTGAAATTGTTAGCAATACACGCATAGGAATTCAAAGTCATTGTGATTTCGTTCTTTACTCTCAACAAAAGCAAGCCACGTTCGACAGATTGAATTGTAAGCTGCCTAATCAACTCGTCGAAAAGATCAGTGTAAATTTCTCGCCTAATTGGACAAACAGTATTATTTTTTGTCTTTCTCTGTTTTTCGAGAGACTCCAAACATTTCGTTAACAAAATGACATCAGCCCTAGTACTTGGTATAGGTGACAGATTCTTGGTATAGATCAATTCGTTTAATTCATAGTTCAATGGGGGAAGGATTACATTTAAGAGGTCTGTTGTTTCTTTCAAGGTTAAGTCATATTCAAACTCTTTGAAAGTGGATATCAATTTCTTTTTCGCCACGTCTTCAAATTTATCAATTTCTGGATTGAATGTTTTGAGGGTTTCGTGACCTTTTATTGGTATTTCTTTTATGTCCCTCAAATTCGGTTTTAAGTATTGAATTAGAATCTTTTCCGGATATATTAAATGATATTCATTCATGGCGGCTATCAATGCAATCGATGGCAAATTTTACATATTGAATTAAATAAAAATTAATAAATTCATAAATTTTAAGTCTCAAAGAGCAAAAGATAATTCGTAAGTGCAGGAAACTAGAGCACTCTTTCTCAAAGTGGGCGATAACGCCCCCTTGTGGGCGTTTGAGATTAAGAGGGGGCGTTAAAGGGCCCAGAAAAAAATTGGGGGCGTTGACGTGGGTTAAGAGGACCATGGTAGATTTGTAATTTCATTTACTTTATATTTTAAATTTCACTAAAATTAAAACTTACCTACTACACAATAACGAATAATTAGTTTATATTTCTACCATTTATGATGGTATAAAAACTTAAAATACTTAACATAGATTTCGTAGGATAGCCCGCACGCCGTACGCAATCAAGTTGTAACAAGTTTCTGTTAAATAACGCTATTGGAGCAATCCGGTAGCAATTGTTCTGTACCATTAAAACTTATTTACATGTAATACATTTTGTATATTATACAATTAAATAATCTTTAGGGGGCGGTGGCAAATCAAATTGTGTCTTAAAGGAGCGATGGTTAAAAAAAGCCTGAGAAACACTAAACTAGAGTCTCAATAATATAAATTAAACTGACCTATAATAAAAGCGTTTATACTGAAGGTCATCGAATATGAACTGAAAACACAAATAAAATATCTAACGGACCATCCATAAAGGATGTTCACCCAAAATAACATATTTTTGAACTCCTCATCCTTGTCCCTTTCTGTCCCTTTTCACGAGCACCCCCCGGGGGACATCTCTCCAAAAATAAAAATTTAAATAATTTATAAGCATATGTACTTAATTTAATTTCAACATTATGTGTAGTAGGACGCAATATTGGTTGAAAAATATAGAAAAAACATGCATACACAATTAAAATTATCAAATGGAAAAAATAGGGGATATGAAACATTCCGCTTACTTACTTACCATATATAGTGTATAAAAAGATTTGTCCCTATTTGCTCTTTTGCGAAGACCTCCTCCCTCCCCTTCCTAGGGGACGTCCTTAACGAATGCTCCCTTATTAATTTATATATTGGAAAAATATACACCTATTTGCAATAAGAACAAACATTATTTACATACCTGAGATAAATCTAACAATGTGTTTACCGGTAATGTAAATATGTATACTTTACATCCCGAAACGATTGAGTGATCCTCATTCCACCACACAAAAATCAAAACATTGACACCAGAAGAAAAATAAAATTTATCTTACGATACAACGTGTAAAGTGAAGATAACACAGTTCGATAAAATCCATTTGTGTCGTGGTACGTTTTTGGTAACCATCAGAGAGACGTCTAATCCTCTTAGGTTAGAGATTTTGGTTTCTTTTCTTTCTTCAATGAACATTTGGTAGCTTGGGCGCAGATAGATGGTCATTGATGACAACATATTTGCCAATTGACGAGACGATTACGAAAATAATAATATAAAATTAATTTGGGACCCCTAGAAAAAGTTATTTAAAAAATACAAATTAATTAATTAAAATGAAGAAAAACAAATAAATTAAATTAGGAAGAAATTCTCCGAATTGAATAAATTTAATTACGAAGGGAACTTATTATTCCCTATTGTGATTTATTTCGTAGTCTTCGCCCGAGGAACCGCCGAAAAGGCCAAAAGATAAAAGTAAATTGTTTAACTAGTTCCCCGGGAGTCCAATGTAAATTGCCGTAAATCAGATTAGTTGTTTGATGAGAGATTCCCTATATAAGGGAGTTTCAAATCAACAACAGGGACACAAATAATTTTGAAAAATTGCGAGTAACAGAAAAGTTAAAAAGATTTGTGAGATTGAAAAACAACTAGTCAGACTTGTCAAGGATATTTTAGTAGTTAATTAAAAGGCGGCTTCCCGTGGGGATTCCTGCCATTATTTTAAAAGTAAAATTCGAATCGTTGTCAATTTGTTAGTATCGAATAAAAGTTATTCCAGTATCATTTAAAGAGCACGTGGAGTCAGAGCAAACAATTCTACCGAACCAAATAAAATTATAACTCAACAGCACTATGATTAAATTTACATATTGAATGGGTTTCCAAGCTCTGCATGTGTTAGATTAGTTCATCGACGGGAATTTATATCTAGATTGTATTAATGTCTTTTCAGAATTTTGTGTTGTCTAAAATGATGCTTGCGATGAAGAAGTTCAAATTTGTTCAGGGTCGCAATTAAATGTCCTCTATTGGAGATTTTGTTAATTTTGAAACTGTTTGTTTTTATGACGCTTCAGTGATTTATGTCATATGTAGTCAAATGCGTTAATTCACGGGGAATTGGTTTGTAAATAAGTAATCCTCGTTATTTGTTGTCCACTCTGCTATCTATATTGATATTTAATTTCCTGTGAAATTCATTACTGTCTCCTAACCTTTCCCTTTTACCCTGACTGACTAACATTTACAGGATTAAAATAAATTTAACTTTCCCTAATTTCCCCCACTAAACTCAGATTTCGCTCTTCCCATATTTGAAATTCTAACCGCTCCGTTCGACGTTTCCTGTTGAGCGCCTCGAATGGTACGACAGTCATATTCCTTCTAGTTCATCGCAACAAGAAATGAACTTTCCGGCGACCACTGAAGAATCAAGAAATTAGCTTCCCAGTGACCTAACCTTTCGAGCTCTTGAAGTTCTATTTCCATACTTATTATAAGAATTTAAGGGAACCTGTGGGATATTACAAAATTAATACCTGACCATCCAAGATTAAAACCATTAAAACAACATAAATCATACAATTACTAAACATTTATTAAATCAAACCAAAATACTTATAATGGTTAAAATTGTTGGGCCAGAACACAAACGGCCTTGAAGATTGTTTAAATGAATCGGTAATACACACGCAAATATAACATGCAGATTTAAAATCAGACCTATAAAACATCAAATAACCCTGCTAAAATATGAGAAAGAGAACAATTAAATATAAAATCAAGAAACATAAAAGTAAATTAAAATAATAACAAAGTGCAACAAGATCCACACGAAATAAACATAAAAATAACACGAAAACCTAACAATTTGACCTAAATTTGACAATTTACCAAAAAATGCGAAAATCCATGAAAATGGAATAAAAATCAAATAATTTGAATTGGAAACAATTCAATTTAAAAGTTAAAAAGAAAATTGTCAAATTAAATTACAAAATAATAAAATTAAGAATAGAATATTCTAGAAAACCACAAGGTCAAATTTTGTTTTACTAAATCAAAATTAACACGCAAGGTTAGGGTCGTACAATAGGTATATATACCGATTCATTTTCACATAATTTTAATCAGTTTTAATCTGAAAAATCGAATTTTGAATCGAAATCATCATTTAAACCAGTATTAATTTGCGGAGCTCGAAAAATTTTGAAAATGTGAGTGAAGGAATGTGGATAACTCTTTCCACGTCGCATCCTTGCAACCTCGAAGGAGCTCAGCTTGGACGTCGGCGTGGGGAGAGGGTTTTGATGTACAAATAATGACTATGACAAACATGGTGTATTATATGAAAAATAAACGTTTTAAATAACAATTGAATTATATCCAAGTCGAAATTTTTCCTGCCCACAGCCACTCACGCACCGCAAGTCAATAAAATCAACACACAATTCAGGCTGTGTAGGTGCAGTTTATCTGCCAATAGCCTGTGCCCGTGAAGGTTCCGGCGTGAATAACTCAGGGCCCAAACGTCAATTATATCCGTTATAGGGGAAATTGAGAGGAGGGGAGGTAGTCTTTTGGCTGCTTCTCCGCCACTCATTTTTCCATAATTTCAACCCAAAATCTGTAAACACAACGGCTAAAAACCATAAACATTGAGTAGCTCGGTGAGGACTCTTAAAATCATAATATGAATACAATTATCCTAAGGTCAACTCAGAGGGAAGGAAGTGGGGAATACATTCGGAAATAATTGTTATGTCAAACAATGTTCTAACTCAATTTTAAATAAAATCAACTACGTAAATTTCACTAATAATATGACGAAAAATTATAGATCAGGACGGAGACTGAGAACTAATGATATAAACATAGAGGCCCATTATAAATTAATACAATTGCCAAATAATAATGTCACCAAACGCCTAACGAGGAAAATTAATCTGAGTAAATATATTATTCTATGAACCCTTTAATAAGAAATTGTATTATCAGTTTGCCTGGGGCTGATTTTCACCATAGCTACTTCACGCGTTGACTAAATCAATCTGTTCGAAATTCATAGAATCACTCAAAAACACGGATATATTATTATAAAAAATATTTTCCCCAAGTGTGACCCGATCACCAGTCAGAACAATAAAAGATAATGAGATAGCATAACCCCAAAATTGAGCGACAAATTAAATAAACATCGTGTTAATAGTTTCTAATATTTCATTTAGACATACCACAAGACCATAAATCTGCACATAGCATACATGACTTTCACCCATCATAGAGAATCGAATTAATTTACAGGTAGACAAATTAGGGAGTAAAATACAATTACGACTACATGAAAGGCATACATGTAAACTTGTATACGACCGGTCAAATTGAGAATTCTCGTTCATTAATCATAATAATAATAACCACCGAGAACAATAAAATGGAGATGTGTACGCATTCAAATCACAACAACAGCATCCGGCATTAATTACAATCTCACAATGAATAACGTCCAAACAAGTAGGAGGAAGGCAAATTGGCATCTTTGTAAGACAGTGGATACTTGCAAACTAATCAGGATTGTAAATCAATTCTCTAAGTCATGAATAAGATTTATTAGTTTAACAAAATGAAAAAAAAAAAATTTTACCGAAATTTTTGGTCGTAAAAATGCAATCCCGGAAAATAATAGTGAATAAATAAATTAAAGGCAGAGAAATAAAATCCATACGACCACGAACAACTGGTAGACGTGGCGAGAACATAACTAAATCGATTTCAGATCAATAAATTCCACGTCAGCAAGAAATAGCTGATAAAGTGAAGATAATGCACACACCAGCTTGGTCACAAATATGGGCACACCTACACAGTAGGCGAGGGAATATAAATAGATTGACTAGTGTTGGTAATTTTAGTCAATCACGATGAGTTATAACACCAATTTCAATAGACAATGCAATGTGGGAACCCAAGGTCGTTCTTCCCATTCTAGAGACGACGAAGAAATTACGATGGAGCGTCGAACGGGCGCCCAAGAAAGTAAGAGATACTATTTACTCAATTAAATTTTTCTAACAATAATTAATTTTCATAAATTCCGGCCAACCATGACAACAGCTCGGCACACCCCACTCGAAGACATCAATTTAGACAGGACTAAAATATCTCCAGAATAAAGAGAAGTTGAGACAACCAAAAGACCTAATCACAATGATAATGATTTAAATAAAAACATTCTAAATTGTCGTATTCATTTAAATTCAATTATCGTATAACTCTACACGAATGAATAAAAGGCAAGCGTCCGAACCATAGAACATTAGACCAAGTGATTAATTGCAAAAGTATTATATCAAAATCAACTGAGAAATTCGTTGAATCATAAATCCAGACAAACAAGGAGCGATATTTCCATAGTGCCTCGCCCTGACAGTCACCATTAACGTCTTCTGCTAGAATGAACGATCGGAGCCTATTTTTTATTCCCATCGCCACAAAAACCGACTCCAGAAAGTATTAAAATTAAATAAAAACGCCAGCGAAACATACGCATAAAAGATCCCTCAGAAAAATGAATACTAGATCGACCTTACTCCACGCTAAGGAAATTCCAATAATCCATCCATTCACACCGTTTACTCATCACCCCATAAATGACTTCCACGAACGTACATACAACTCGAGAACACCCAACCACGCGGAATTGAGAACTAATCCGAAGTTTTTCGTTGTCGCCGAAAATATGTACCAAATCGAATATATCACTTTATACTTACGCAAGAGATCATTTACTTAGTTTCACGATTTTTTCATATCAATACTAATAACATTCATTTTGACAGACTCATGGGTGAACGAATCCCGAATTACAATGAGATTCCATCTCACGCCGCCGCAAGATGCAGACAGGCGATGTGGGATGCGGGATACTAGATTTCCCAAGTAAGAGAATCGAAATTCGAGATGCAAGGTGAAACGGAGGACGTCGAACTGCCGTATGTAGCCATCAAACGAGAGCCTGGACGAAATCCGGCTCGCGAGCTCCGAAGTCAGGCGGAAGAACTCTTGGCACGAAGGAAGCCCATCAAAGGAGGACCAACAAGCAAGTAGAGAGAGCTCGTCAACAACTAAATCAAATCAACGAAAATATCGCAGCTGGACTGATTCCGAGCACGGATGGGTATGCCCCTTCAAACGGCATCTCATTCGAGTTCGATGATCCTAGAGTGAACCAATCAATTCCGCCAATGACTGTATCCGTGCCGAAGAAAGTTCTTCCAAGGGAGATGATATCAGAAGCAAAAGAACATGGATCAAAATGGGATCACTCCTATGCACGAAGAACAACAAGACCAAATTCGAAAAATTGTTATTCACGATCACATTTTAACTGAGTTTAGTGAAATAAATTATTCGGAGTTTATTGTTTTCATACTTACATCTATCCGCCTTAAACTGTTTTACACATATCGTACATCCTGTAGATAACTTTTAACGCATCAGAAATACTAAATTAATAATAGATTAATTTTATAATAGTCCGAGGAATCTATTAATGGCCCATTTTATTGGAGAGATGAATCCTGGTGAAACATTAAATACGGCTCTCAAATATGCCCGAAAGGAGAATACAGATCTCCACCGACAGATGCTGGAATTAACCAAGGAAATCCATCGTGTAAAATCAACGTCGATAGAGCCGTCAAAGGCGAAAGTCCTATATCAACGAGTAACCGCCGCCCAGCGTGGATGGACTGAAGAGAGGCGATTGACGCAGGCCATGAAGACGCAGATTCGCCGACTAGAAGTGGCGCTAGCGATCTGCCAAGAAGGCCAAGCTGTCACATATTCCCTAGTTTTCATCCCGGCCCAGCTGGCGTATCGCGACGCGACAAGCGCAACCAAACCGGTGGTAAAACCACCTCAACGTCGTCCGGGAAAAATCGAGAGGGCGAAACGACGGGCGATGAGATCGGCGGAACAACAAAAATGAGAAAATGTCATAACAAATAAACGTTTTAGTTAAAATGTCTGCACCTTTGTTAAGTTTATTAATTATGGCTAAGAATAAGTTATGCAAGCTAATAAAGATTCAACCCAAGAAAGAGAGACGACTAATCGTACTTGTAAACGAAGGGTACCAGAGATAGAAATCGCACGCATACCTTCTATCGGTAGTGCGTTGAACCCGCTATGGGATCGGGCTTTAGCAGTTCCTAGATGGCGCTCACCTTTGGCGATTCCATAACCAGTGGTTACATCACCAACGTTGCTTGGCAACTGGTAACCATTGGGGGAAAGATAATAATTTTCATTTGGGGTCAAGGACGATGACATCATACCCCAAAACCCCACAAAATCAATGCTCGAAAACTTTGAATGTGACTGCCGTATATATAATTTTTATTTGTGTGTGTGACCAATCAGTTACTTCAGCCCATATTTAGACCATTTTGATTATTTTTATTGTATTTTATTAAATTTTTATTATTTTTGTTTATTTCTCACCTTTTTTTCTTGGTTTTAGTTTACCTCTTATTTCGTTTTTATGGCCATTTTTGTATTTTTTGGACATTAAGAGATTCTAATTGGTCGACTTTTCCAACTGTGTCTTTTCTTAACCTCTCTTTGCAAGGTTTTAACGGTTTTGGATTTTATCTTTATGTTCGTGTCTGCTTCTGAAAGCATTTTTTCAAATTTTACGTAATTTTTGTTTTCATTATTGTTTTGTTTTAATTAATTTTTTAAAATTTTGTTTTAATCGATGTTTTATTTATTCTCAATTTCTGTCGACTGTGGGTGTTTATGTATGGCATCCATATATTAACAATTTCTGTTCAAAGTTATTTCGACAATTTTATTTAATTAATTCAATTTAATTAGATATGGCTTCTATCCCAACAAAATCGTCACTTTTGATCAAAACAGTTAAATCAAACTTATTTTATACAATTAGATAAACAAAAAATTATATTCTTCAATATTTACATCACAAATTTCATATTTACAAGTAGTACTTTTATAACAAGAACAAATGATTATTTATGCACAAGGAAAATACAAAATGGATAATTTGTTAATTTGACATATTGAACATGTAAGAAACTTTTTTCTTGCTTCTTCTAGTTGATCAATGATTTTTATTTCTATTTTATCCACATTATCCATGAAAGATTGAATAATCTCTCGATATTCTATAAGTTTCAAAGCCATGCATTACAAGAAAACATTCAGCAAATTAAATTCTATAGCAATAATATCATTTAAAAATATTATGTAACTCTTTAATTTCATTAACGATTTGATGAATTCAAACCAGTCTAGAAAACCTTTCAGTAATTCATGCATGAAGGATTTCTTCAATTTGACTAGGAATATATCATAAAAATAAGATTCCTTAAGTCTATTGAGTATTAAAAAAGTAGATCCTAATTAATACATAACTCGTTGAGCTTAATATAAATGGTTAAATTACTCAATAAATATAAAACCAAATCTCAGGATCCTTTAGACATTTTAAAAATCGAATCAAATTTGAAATCTAAAATATGGTAAACATTAGTAAATATTTAATAAATATAATTATAAACTTGTGTTATTAAATGGTATTCACGATAAACTTGACAAAATATCAATATTGAAAGTGTTGATATTTGATTAATAAAATCATGATCATATAAGATTGTACGAATCAGTTATATTCTGTATATATTAGCAAATAAATGCATAATCATATGATAAATTCAGTCAAACAGTTTTATTATTGCTTTCAAAGTACATTTATCCAATAAAATTCATTCATCTGTACTGTAAATAAATTATAATGTCTTTGTTTTCGAATTACATTTTACATTGTCTTGTACTGTTTTTATTATTATGAGTTTTAAAAATTTGGATTGAACTAGATAAATCTTTTTCAAAAACTTCCAATTATTTCAATAATTTCATAAAAACTTGGATAAATTTGGCTTGACCTACTTTATTTTGAATAGTTACATAGGGGACGTACATGTGCTATGGTTGAAAGATATATATTTTCATGGCCTACAAATAATTTTGATTCGACCCATATACGTTTAGTGAGTGGCTGGAATAGGACATAACTATTTACTCAGGTTTATTTAGCAGCATAGCTATAAGCTTTTTGGTCGAATGAGACAAAATAAATGTAATTTTTTAAAAATGCCCACAGTACAAAAATATGGACGAGAAGTTTTATTTAGTTTAAAATTATATTCAAGTATAGTTTTATAAAATTATTAAATTAAATAAACATTTTAACTATTCAAAAAGCTGGATTGGACAAAATAAATGTAATTTTTTAAATTAATAGTAAAATATGATCCCGCCATTTTTGAAAATAATTTATATATATTTAAAATTATAAACTAAGGGTTATGACGGATAGAAAGTAACTTTCTGATAACGAAAGAGCTTCAATTTTTAGATGGAAAAAAGAAGGAATGAAACCAAAGAAAATGGCTGAATTACTACAAGTAACACCTAGATGTATAAGTTATGTATGTAAAAAACATATACTGAACAAGATTTTAAATCAAAATGTAATAATTCTGATAGGAAAACTCTCTTTCTGATAAAGAATTATTTGAATTAAAAAAAATAATAATTGATGTAGATAGATTTATATCTGGACCTAAACTTGCAAATAAAGTAGAGAAAAAATTTAAAAAGGTTATCTCATCAAAATCGATCAAAAGATTTGCTAAGTTTGTAGGGTTTAAGGTTATGAGACCTAAAAAAGTACCTTTTATATCTAAAAAGAATAGATTAGTTAGATTAGAATTTGCCAAAAAATTTTATTGTGATGCCTAAAAGCTATTGGAGAAACAATCTTAATGATATTCTAAGAATGTACAAAGAAATGAGTTTCAATGACAGAGTAACGTCCATCAATTACCTTATACCAGTACATTAAAAGCCGAAGTCTAAGACGAATCAAAATACGAAATATCAGTAGAGATTCAAGGAATGAAAATTACAGATAATACTACAAATCATTTTCTATATTTATAAGGTATTTTTAAAAAACCCTATAAAATGAAAAACATAAAAGTTTAAGCAGTACATTTAATCTCGTAAAAATAAATCATTAAAATAACTTAATAAAACAACAACATATTTAACGAATTTCCTACTAGGCGATAATTTGACCTTGACCTTCTCTGCTGCTCACCTGCCACTCGTCAATAAGAAATGTTTTCGCTATGACAGAGGGTTGGTCGCCATCACAAGTTAGCTTCGTTGCCAAGACTGTTCTGGACCGAAAGCACTTTGTATCCAGAGAGCTGCTGATAGAAGATCTATGTTCGTATTTAATTTGTCTGGTCACGCTAATTTTCTTTCATACCCTATTGCATAGACAATTATTCTCATTTCAACACTTTATCCTTGAAAACTTGAAATTTAACGAACATTTGTTCAATCACACATTCTTGGGTTGATTAGTCTAATGATGGTCCTGAGCTACATTCTGGGCTAGAAAGAGGCGATTTCGTGACCTCTCCGCTTTACTCAGTTTCGATTTCTTGTGGATTGCTTCGGTTCAATCGGACAATTTCAATATCTTTCTTGTAGGTTAGTTGAACTGGGTCAAACACATAATAATACGTTACGGCGTTGCCCTCTTGATTTACTAACAGTGGGTTTGGAGCCGGCGGATTTTAGTATTCTGTGCTTTCTGGGTAGTGCATAGGTTTTGTAAATACCCTGCACCCCTGTCCGATTGGAACCAGATGGCCTCTAAATGATCCATCTCCTTCTGATTTTGAATTTCCCTATGATGAAAGTCATTCATTTTTCGCCAGGTACCACCACTTTAGATATTGCGTGAATTTGGGCACTAAATTAAGGAAATATTAAGAGTCATAATTTTAATAGTCAGTGGTGTCAGTAACTCTTATCCCAGAAAAAGGTCCTATGGCTATAATTCTTTGATTTAACACTGCTAACAATTAAATCTCTTCATCATACTATTTTTATTCTCTAAAGGCAAAAAGAAAATAACATGCTATTTAACTTTTAATTTAACACAGAATCAAGCGGACTAGGAGTCTTCGAAAGATCTTTATGAAAATATAAAGGTTCTACTTACCTTTATGCAGAGTCTAGGATATTACATTGGATCTGGAATGTACATAACCATCTACTAACTTTACATACAATGATTATATCCAATTTAATTTTCACAAAAATATTGTATTTAAAAATTTTCGTATTTTTTCACATAACATTAAAAGAAAATAGGTAAAATATTTTGAAAATTTCTGAAACTAAATTTTCATTAAAATTATTTGCCTACATAAATTTCAAACCGGAAAACAAAATAACTTTTTGAAAAGAAATTTCTTTTCTATTCTTTTATAAATAAATAAATATTTAAAAACTGCGTCAGTAATTATAAGTATACAAACAGTTATTATATTTAAATAATTTACTTAAAAGTTTTAACTCAAACAATATATTTTTAAATATTTTATTAAATTTTTTAAGTTTTTAATTTTTAATCTAATTTTTTTTAAAGTGAATTTTACAATTAATTGTTTAAAATTTTAATATTTAATTCAAAAATATATGTGCATTTGAAAACCAAAGCACTTAAAAGTGGTTTTACTTCATTAAATTTAGGTTTTTTAAAGTTTTATAAATATTTTTTATTTCTAAGTTAACAATATTTTAATATAAGAACTTCTTTTAATTTTTACAACTGATTTTTTTACATTTTCAAATGGCATTTTTAAAAAAATACTTGACTATGAATATTTTAATTTAAATTAAATTTTCATAATTTTTATGAATTTCAGGCCATTTGTGATTAATTTTCAAAATCGGGATGAAAAATTAAATTTTTAGTTAAATACTGATTTTTGAAGTTCTTCTAAAATGTTTTCATTCACAGATAATTTTTGGAATTGATTTTAATGGTTGCAGTAATTTTCTATCACTGACACCAATCAATCAATAAAAAAAAATTAAAAAAAATTAATTTTTAATTTAATATTTTAATTATAAATTTTGCATCTGTAAACTTTCTAATTTTAAAATTGAAATTTTTTAATTTCTCCCTAATTTAAATTATTTGTTTTCGTCCTTTTAATTAATTAATTAATTTGTATTTTCTAAATAACATTTTCTAGAAGTGCCAAATTAATTTTATATTAATTATTTTCATACTCGTCTCAATTGGCGTCGGCACATACCCGTTTCCCCCGGAAAATATTTATTTTGATTTTTTGATTATTTTTAATTAATTATTTTATTTTCCAAATTTTTCTATTATTTTGTAGAATTACACAACCTCAACAGCTCTGACAACTGTCAGTATATGCAACTTTTTTCCGTTATTCATTTTCACGAATGACAAAATATTCCATGTGTTATTTCATGGACGAAAAAACGAAAATAAGTTTAAAGAAATATTGAAATTAGTTGAAATATAATAATAGGAAAGCTAAAGAAAGCAATGGATCAAGTTGGATCGAGTCAAAGTTGGAATATAAAGGTGGTTTTTATCATAAAGTACACATGGTAAAGACAGCCACAGACAAGCTCATCGGATAGTCATGAAAAACGTTTTCTTTTATAATAATTGGCATGTACTTTTTATCTGCATTTTTTAACATATAATATAAATATACGTTAGGAGTATTATTTGTGTTGATTGATCTTAAAAATCCTGAGAAGTCAAAAATAACACTAGTAATTATAATATTTAAATAACACACATATATAATTTAAATATTATAAAATTCAGCAATCAATAACATTACATTTTTTATCAATGTTATTCGAAAATAAACTTTTCTCTGTTGAAAGATACATAAAATATTTGTGTAAGAAGTTATTTTATAATTCATTATTATTATTATTATTATTATTATTATTATTATTATTATTATTATTATTATTATTATTTTTATTATTATTATTATTATTATTATTATTATTATTATTATTATTATTATTATTATTATTATTATTATTATTATTATTATTATTATTATTATTATTATTATTATTATTATTATTATTATTATTATTATTATTATTATTATTATTATTATTATTTTTTTTATTATTATTATTATTATTATTATTATTATTTATTATTATTATTATTATTATTATTATTATTATTATTATTATTATTATTATTATTATTATTATTATTATTATTATTATTATTATTATTATTATTATTATTATTATTATTATTATTATTATTATTATTATTATTATTATTATTATTATTATTATTATTATTATTATTATTATTATATTATAATAATATATATTGGCTCGGTAAAAAGTAGGAAATCCCACTACAAACTGACACGAAAAGTGACATCCTAATAAAACTATATAGCGCATTCCCAATTTCCATATTAATTCATCAGTTTAATGCAAATTTAAAGTGAGAGATTCCAAAAATTAATCATTTTTTAATCTCTTTCGGGATTTATTTTGAATTTAAGGTTTCCCTGCGTGCGCTTAGTGATTATATTGAAAATATTTTTGTTTTTTTTGTAAAATCGAATAAATTTATTACTTAATTTTGTGAAAATTATCAAATATAATTCTGTAAAATTCAAATTAATCCAATTTCAATCAGTTAATGGCTATTAATTAATTAATAGAAATTTTAAAATTATTAGAAAACTAACAAAATAAATAAATACCGTATATTTCGGCGTATAAGACGACCCTTAAAGTCAAAAAATCACCCTTGAAATTGTGGGTCGTCTTATACAACCGATATAAAAGAAAGTATTACAGTACAGGTAGTTGTATTTATACTACTTTTATGCATATCTAAAACCCGATATATGATAAATCATAAAAATTTGCTCTAATTTTGTACCTCGTCTTAAATAAAAAAAAAATATATATTTTTGGAGTTTTTTTAATATTTTTTTTTAATTCGAATTTATAAAATATAAAAGTTCATATAGGAAGCTGTAAAAAAATTTTGTTTTCACTATTTAAAACATTTTTTGAAATATTTGAAAGGAAAACCGTATTGGAATCATCCGACATTAGAGAGCTAAAAATCGCATTTGCAAAGAAATGTACATTAGTTCATGTTTGAGTGCATTGTGAAATATTTTTAAAAGCTTGTAATTTTTATTTAGTTTTGTTAAATTCTTTTTTATTTTCAATGATTCAATACACATTTCTACGACACCGAAAATTCTAAAAAGATTAAATTTTTATTATTATAAAAATATATAAATCTATTTAGAAATCACGGGTTTAACATGTACTCTTCTCTAGTGAGATATAGAGAGGGGGGTTGTGTAGTGGGCTCACATCTACCCAATCAAAGATTTATCCACCAAGCTAAAACATAAATTAAAAATAAATAAATCCAAATATTTTAATTTTACTTATTTAATTATTTCACAAGAAAGATTTACTTTTAAATTATTTTCATTTTCAGTAATTTAAAAAAAAATCCTGCAAAAATTTATTTTAATGGCGACAATTTTCATTTGTTTGCTATTTGGATGAATGAAACTAAATGAGAGAAAATACATTTTAAATAACTTATTTAATTTGCATATTAAATATTCATACAACTTCAAGGGAAACGTTTCGGATATTTTAGAGATACTTGAAATAAAATTAAATAAGAAAAATTTTTCTCTCTCTATCTTTGCATATATATATATATATATATATATATATAAACAAATATTATTTTTGTCTATTATATATGTATTACTTATCAAAATCCAAAAATTATTTACATAAAATATAAATCGTGTTTTTTAGAAGGAAATATTTTTATTATATTTTATAATAATATATTTTAGGTAATTAAAATATAAATGCAAATGGCTTATTTTGTATGCCACACTTTGAAAAATTACAATTTTAATATATTTTAGTGTGTTGAGAAACCGTAATTAATTTAATTAATTCAATTAAAACAATAAATTATATATTTAATTCTACTATGGATACAATTAACACTCAAAATAGTGAGAGGAAGACAGCTGCAGGTTCTCTTAATTAAAATGAAACATGCAGTTAAACAAACTATTGTTTATTTATAAAAATAATTTGTTGATTATTAAATTTTAAAATTATGTTTTCAATTAATCTTCATAAATTCAAGGAAATTAATGTTTAATAAAATAAAATCAGTTTTAGTGTCCCAAGGCAAATTAATTTTCATTTCGGAATTAGGATATTTTCATCAGGAAATATTAATGTACGCAGTGGAATTTGTTTTAAGAAACTTAAACTTAGCTAAAGCTGATAATTGTTTCCAAAAGTGCTTTTGGCTATTTGTTTTTCTTTTTCATATAACTTGTTTTTGTAAAATTTATTTAAATATTTGCCTTGTCGAATTCGGGTCAGGAGTTACTTAATGTTTCTAAAAAAATTACTATGATTAATAGGAAAATTTAAATTAATTTATTTAATGATTTTAATTAATAGGTAAAATAATTAATGAAAATATTGTAATAATTTTTTGTTCTAATTACGAAAATTTAATTTTTATATAGCCATCGTTCTCTGATATAAATATTTACTGGTCATATAACTAATATTTTAATTTAATATAAATATAAAATTTAGACTATATGGGTATAATACTACATACATTGGAATAACTGCGCGTCATTTCCTCTCTCAATATTTCGATCACAGTCGACAGATACTAGTAAGCGCAATTTTTTGATGCAGTATGAAACTAAATAGTTTTGGTCCAATTTTTAAATACTTTAGTTAAAAATTTTATTTAAATTTTGTTAAAGTATTTTTTTTAACGTTTTGAATAATATCTGATTTAAAAAAAGCAGTAATTTTTTTAAATAACAATGAGTAGATGGTTATGTCACCGCTAGACCATGTCACCGCTGGACCACATACCCCCCCCCCGGAGTAAAAAAATGTCTTAAGTCTAAAAGTACAAATTTTAAAAGTACAAAAATTTTTTAAACAAAGACCATGACTTATTCAAGGTATTAGATGAGTCATCATATTTTTTCAAGATCATTTAAAAGTAGATCAAGGTCATTCAAATTTCTCAAGATCAAAGTATTTTTAAACATTTTTTAATTTAAATTTACTACTTATTTTTTATAAATAGTGTTTTAATGTTTTTTAATTTTTATTCTATTATTATTATTATTATTATTATTATTATTATTATTATTATTATTAAAATTATTATTAGTATTATTACAAGTTAATATAATTTACTACTTATTTTTATAAGTAGTGTTTTAATATTTTTTATTTTATTATTATTATTATGAGTCATCATATTTTTTCAAGGTCATTTAAAAGTAGATCAAGGTCATTCATATTTTCTCAAGGTAATAGTATTTTAATAATAGTATTTACTACTTATTTTTTATATGTAGTGTTTTAATGTTTTTAATTTTATTCTGTTATTATTATTATTATTATTATTATTATTACAAGTTATTAATAATATATTATTATTATTATTATTATTACAAATTAATATTACTAAAATTATTATTACTAAAATTAATATTACAAGTTTTTATTATTATAATTTTCATAATTATTTTATATAAATTTTTAACCAAGTATAAAATAAATATTGATTAGAAAAAATTTATACAATGTAAAAATAAAATCAATATTTTTAAATAAATATAATATTCATTTTATAGCTTAAAATATGAGAAAAGTTTTATATGTGCATTAATATATCACATTAATAAAAAATCATAACCATAATATAAATAAATAAATCAATAAAAATATATTCACATCAATCTGACAAAATTAAATCGTCAATGTCTCGACTGAAACCACTGTAGCAGCTGTCATAGCTTTAACAACTTTAACAACCTTCACACCGAGAGTAAGATAAAGCTTCAGAAGCCATCAATGAAGAACATGGTTCTTCTTAGGCCAATGCGTGAGCACAAACTTCTCAACTTTAAAATTCGGTGGATACATCTTTTCCGGACCAATCGGAAAATCATTCAAAAAATCATGCACACAATGAGGAATCTCGATATCAACCTCCATTGTATAACCATATGGAAGGGTTTCAATATCCTCAACATTCATGCACTCATTCAATACATCTTCCAAACATTCATACAGCTCAATAAAATCTGCATACGGAAGATATTGGCTAAGAGCCCAACCATATAAATTATTTATATCTATATTCAAGAGTTCTGTATCCTCAGAACTTTCGACATAATGCTTGTTAACAAATGTTAACCCACCCCGTATTCCTCACTCGTAGAAATTAAACATTTCCATGTCCTGCAGAAGTTCTATAGGTTCCTGTAATGTCAAGAGAGCTGACGCCCATGACATACCAGGAATTCCATAAAAATTAAGAGGTTCTAGACTATTATAAGCAATTGCTTTTGCGCGAATATTGCTGAAAATAATCCGCAAGGAGAAATACGTTTAATTTTAAGTAGGTTAATATATAATCGAACATTGTCTCGCAATTTTGCTGTGTCCAAATTTTTTGGGCTATAGCGTATTCATCAGCAGATACAGAACCCCAAATAGGAGGAAATTCAGTTGTCGATACAAGAACCTCAAGAGATATCGCAAAGTCATAAGGGAAAATAGCCTTTGCTCTAACAATTGCGCCATCAAAAACAGAATCAGTTAAAGGCAAATCAGTAAGTGTTTTAACCGCTTTTGCTAAAGATGAATTAACAAATTGCATGCTGTCTATAAAACGAACAGGCAATTTATTAATGTACGCGATGAGGGAGATAAATTTTTCAGAAGTGATCGAAATAATATTTAATTCCCAAGAAGAAAAATTATTTAAACCATACTTTAAAATATGATGGAGATTATATCGCCTCAAATTATGGAAAACCACAGGTAATTGTTTCTGGATTCGTCGAGAAACATTACACTTCCTACAAGCAGCCCCTAAATACTTACCTGAGAAATGACAATGATCCTTAACTTTATCCCTAATAAACTTTTTACACAAATAACAATTGCGACATTCCTTGAACTCCCGTTCCTCATTGAAAGAAAGTGGTCCTATAGTTTTTTGACAATGAACCTCGTAATATGGTAAGACAATGAAAAGAGCGATTTCATCAATCTTTTTCAAAAACGCCAAAACACAATCATCACCAATAAAATTATAATATTGTTTTGTATCTGTATAGTTATTAATTAATAGTAGACCTGCTGCTATCGGCATATGTATTTGACGATGCCTTATATCCAGTGGTAAAATTGATTCAAAATCCGCATAAATTACGAATGGCGGGGTAATAGTTTTGCATAATTAGAAAATTTTAAATATTTATTTTTAGGCAACGTATAAAGGATAGTGCCTGTTTGATTTTTAATGCACAAGGAAACATGGGTGTTAAATGCCGGTTTTAATCTAAAGCCATTAAGACAATGGGGACACCAATGTACAGAGATTTGGATATTGCAAGATGTAGTCGCATGGCAGTTCATTAATTTATCCAAATCAAAAACAGCCGTATAGTGATAATTATCGCCGTCCTCCAAAAAGAAGTAAATAAATAGGTGTACCGCCAGTAACCTTGAAGCGGTGAATTATATCCAAATGTGGATGATGGGGGATATAATTTATATCATCATTATATATTTTAGACGGTTTTACTTTAAACGTCAAAACATTTATAGCAAGGTTCAAATCCTCATTCTTTCTCTCAAACTTGGGAATATTACAGACTCTCATAGGACAATCGTCAATGAGGTCAAAATCCAATTTGTCCAAATAATTCTCGTAAGAAGTAACTCTGTTTCTATGGGTGCAAACTACATTACGTTTTAAAAGGGCTAATATACTATATATAAAACAATGATGGTCATTGTTTTGAACATTAACTATAGCTTTTTTGCCACATAAAAATCTTGGTGTGGGGATATAACTATGGCCAGCTAGTCTATTTATGGGATAATATTTAGTTAATATAAAATCAATTTCTTTGATTTTAACAACCCGCCATCCACTCCTTAAATATGTGAAACGTTTTATTTTATTATTTAATTTAGTAATCCCATCAAGCAGAAAATTATCAGAGAAATGTTCTGCCTTATTACTAAAAAAGTTATCTTTAATTTCACCATCTTTTTCGAATTGTATAAGAATGGTGAATTGTATTTTAACAGACCCCATTTTGTTTATTTCAAATTTTAATTTATTAATTATTTTATTTTTTATGGAGATTTGAATTAGATTTTTGTGTTCAACATCGAATCTAATACTTTTATGGGTTCCATTTAAATCTGACCTTATATAAGGTTCATTATCAACATTAATTGAACCCCTATCTGATTATTATCATTATGATTATCGCTAATAATGATTTCCACCCTTTTAATTTTAGAGGGAACACACTGAATATTTGCAGCAGGTCGTTTATTATTATGTCACGATGTATTATTTCGTTTATTATTATTATTATTATTATTATTATTATTATTATTATTATTATTATTATTATTATTATATCTTGATGTATTATTTCGTTCATTATTATTATTATTATCGTTATTATTATTGTTATTATTATTATTATTGTTATTGTTATTATTATTGTTATTATTATTATTATTATTTCGTTTATTTATTTTTCGAAAAAGATATTTTTTATTTAAAGTAAATTGATTTAAGTGGGTAGAGTGGCCCTTATAAAACTCTAAATATTTTATATCCTGGGAAGTCTCGCATTTGGGGCATATAAAAAAATTGATGCCATAGAATTTATAACCGTAGTATCGCTTCATTTCACCATGACATTTTACCGAATGACATGTTGAAGCAATGCAATATTTCGGATATAATTGACCTGATAAAATATATATTTTAAATATCGATAAATATAACTTTTCAATAACTTTTTCAATAAATATTACAATTATTAGGTTTTCAATAACAAGTTTAAATATTTCATTAATTCTATCATTATCACAAATTTAAATAAATATATCATAAATATTGGTTTTCAATAACAAATTTAAATAAACGTTTTCAAAAAACGTCATGATCCAAATCTACTAAAATGTTTTTAATATAAATAAAAAAATAAAATTAAAAATTTACCATCATTGATATCATCATCATCTTCGCTATCATCGATAACGATAACTTCCGGCGGCGTATCTTCGATTAAAATAACTACGCTATCTCAAACATCGTTTTCTATCACATTGAATATACCTTAATTAATGAAAAATAAATATTAATAATAATAAAATAAAAAATTACCATTTCCATCGGTCAATAATTGTCGTAGGATACTATAATTTTCCATTTTGTAAATTTTTGAATTAATTGTGACAAAATTGTCAATGTTTATAAAGAGAATGAGATTTAGGTAGGTGAGAGAGAGAAATCACATACATCAAAAGTATGTATGTGTTTTCTTTGTAAAATCACATACAAGCAAAAGTATGTATGCGTTTTCTTTGTACATACAGTTTTGTGTATGCATGCAGTGTGAATCATGTGATGCAATGTAAATCATGTGATGATGATTCATTACCACTGGCTTTGTTATAATTAATTAATAATAATAATAATAATAATGATGATGATGATGATGATGATGATGATGATAATAATAATAATAATAATAATAATAATAAAAATAATAATAATAATAATAATAATAATAATTTATAATAATAACAATAATAATAATAACAAAATAATAATAATAAAAATAATAATAATAAAAATAATAATAATAAAAATAATAATAATAAATAATAATAATAAAACATAACACAAACATTATTACATTTATTATACATAAAATCGCTGGGATAATAACCAAGCTAAACAATGTTGACCACATGTTAAGGTCCATGGTTTTTGATGCATAGTTTTATTATACACAATAGGTTTATTCATTATTTGCAGTTTTGAAACCAATTAAGCCGGATTATAAAAACCCATAGAATCGAATACAAATATCTTGCTAGGTTTCATATATATTGCTAACCAATGTTCTCCACCGAGATGAGACGATTGAGTATTGAGGATTATGGCTTGATTATTATGTAAATATGGAATTTTATCAAGAGGAAATACCCTTAAAAATTCATATCCTAGTATTTGTTTTCCAATTCGATAGACCTGACCAGAAATTCATAAATAATATTAATAATACATGAAAATCTTACTCCATGACAAATTATCATAAATTATCTATACATTTATACCAACACGGTTCTGTTTGCAGTTATTTGAACCTCATTTTCAAATACTTTATATATTACAACATGCACCTATTCAATCGTAGCTTTAGCAAACTTTATATCTAATCGTAAATTTCAATTTTGAGGTAATTGACTCTGATTTAAACCAAAATCGGGTGCCAAAACAAATGTAAAGTATGGATATCTGTTTTTAAAATCATCAAGACTTATACCACAATTAAGGTTTTTATCTAAATAACACATATTTCTCACTATTCTCTGCATATATGTTATCTCTGCACATTAATTATCATTATCGAAATCTTGAGTATTTGTTTCGCTATAATCACTATTTTTCGAATAAGTTAGCGATGTTACTTCAAAATTTTTGCAAATTGAGCTCAATGTTAAGAATAATCCATTATATTGAGATTCACTTTGAAATGTTACCAATATAAAGTTGGGCATTCTTCTATCTCCAAATATTTGTTCCTTATAGAAAGAAGCTGAACCTTTAGCAATAGCAAATTGAACGATTTCCTTTGTTTTCAATGGATATATTACATGCTTAGAATCAAGCCCCAGTTGATGACCGGCTAATACAGAGGGATCAACACGAACTCTTCTCACCAATAATTTTGCATCAACTAATTGAAGAATTGGTGCTGTGGTAACACTTGTTTGTGATAATGCTGACTTAGATCTTTTCAATCTAATGTGTACATTAACACCTGGGAGTAAATATTTCGGTTGATTCATAAAATCGAGTTGTAATGAAGAGCACATGGTAAATAATTTCGAGCCTTTAATCCACTTTTTGAACATTTTTCTATGAAGTTTTATTATTTTTGGTTTGCGTACACCAAAACCACTTGCCCGATATGTTTGCTTATCTAATCTTAATGTATTAGCCAAATTTTTATCAAATGTAACTTCACAAATGTTATTATTCAGACAGAATTTACATAATCCATCTTTAACAAATTCAATAGTTTTAAATATATGTAAACAATTGAATGAAATATATTTATGTAACTCTTCAAGTGTTTCAATATATAAATCGTTAGTAAATGTAAATGTATCTTCCACCTCATTAATATATGATACAGTTATTTTAATGTGTTCATTCAAAGGGCCGACATCAATGAAAGTTTTGAAACGTAATAGGTATTCAGTACCAGGAACAACTGTGTTAAGCTTATCACTACCCATTCGCTTGGCATTCTCAATACTTTTAAACTTTATTGTAAATGGGCTAAAATCACAACTAACATTCAATCCATCTTTGAAAAACATGCCATTATTTTCATCTAAAATTAGATACGGAATATGACAATATCGATCAATATTATTGATTGAGAAAATACCACTACATGTTTTGGGAACACGCTTCTTATAACTGATTTTACAATGACTATAAAATGGGAATGTATTGTATACAAATGTAAAGTCATGCAAAGCAACTTCCCAATTTTCATGTAAATAAATGGGATTTTGAAGATCAAACATAAATTTACTTGCTTGATTTTGCGGATGGATTAGTGGACAACTATAGCTCGGTAAAATAGTATAGAAACTCATTTTACTAGGTCATTTGATGATATCCATGAGGGGTTTTGATATCTGTGCCATTTGACGTAGTATTGTTTATCCTTAATCACCATTTTAGTTTTCAGTATTTTCTGAATTCTGAACACTGTAGGTTTGGAAATAACTTGTAATTCCTGTTCATAGAATTTCCCTTGTATTACATTGTTATCACTATCTTTAATAACATACATTACAGGACTCTGTTTAGTATTAATTTTAGTAATTTGAAATACCACATCGCTCCAATGACTATCGAAATAGTTGATGAAAGGTTATGCAGATATTTTACTAATTCTAACGTAATCACCAACTTTGTATTTTAGTTTTGTAATAGTAACTTTTTTAGATTGTAAAAGTGTTTTCGAGATGACATCTATAGGTCTCAAACCATTCAGACCTCGATGTGATGAATTATTATAACTAACAAGTATTTTCGGTAATACATTTATCCATATTTTATAACCTTGATGCACGAAATATTTCTTCAATCTATCCCTCAATATCCGGATAAATCTTTCAAAATGGGTGGCTTTGTATTGAGAATGTACAAAATAATGATTTATTTTGAGACGATCCAGGATTTGCTTAACTTTACTATTGTAAAACTCCTTGCCTATAATAATAATAATAATAATAATAATAATAATAATAATAATAATAATAATAATAATAATAATAATACCTAAAACGGTTTGCAAATTGTCTGGATGCCGATTTTTAAATATATTATTTATTGCTTTAGATATTTTCTCTGCAAATTTTGTCTTTGTTGGTACACCGCAAGCAAAACGACTGAAAACATCAATACACGTTAAAATATATTTATAACCTTGTTAATCTTCGAATATGGTATCATCTCCATCAAATCCATTTGCCATAAACCATTAATACCGAATGTTCTATAAGCTCTCGTTGGAAATCTTTTCCGTATTGGTTTATTTAAACTGTACGTAAGCTGATCCGACAACCACTTTTGCGTTTACTTTTTCGAATTTGTGACTCTTTTGGTTTAACTTTGCCACTCCACCGAAACCTGCTTCATCTTTTATGTTCGTCTAAATTTTCTCCATTTCAACAAGATGATTTAAATTTTAATTTGACATTAGATAATGATTGTCCCATCGTTTTTTGCGATAATAATGATATTGCTAATGGTAACATTGCTCCAATAAAACCGGCTTGTTGTTTATATATGATGTTTCTCATTTGCTTACGATTTTTATTATTTACTAGCAATAACAAAGGTTTTTGATGTTTATTCAACACTAATTTAGTAAATTTACTGATTTTAATATTACCTCTAATTACTTTTAGTAGAATTTTGAGTAAATCATCGACAACAAAATTTGGAAATGATTGTAAAATATACATTATTTTTATACTCGAAGCCTTTAACAATGCATTAAAATATGGAAAACTCCTATGATTTTTTTACAATTTAAACTTTATTTTTACTGTTTTTAATAGGTTTAGCGTTTTTCAAAATTAAATTCATTGCAAGGAAATTCTCGGTATTAGTTTTTTAGATTGTGTATAACTGGTTTTGGGTGGAACTTTTTCAGTTTTTATGTTCTTTTTAATACTTTGTCTAAGTTTCTTGATGCTTTTAAGTCCATATTTCATATACATTTTTGCATGTTTATGTTTTCAACTTTGTTTATAAACCATGGCACCTTCTTTATTCAAAGTATCGGTTTTTACCCGTAAATCATCATTTCATTGTTGTGTGAAATCAAGTAATATATATCCATGTGGTGATTTTGTAGCATCTTGATATGCACTGATAAGAAAATTACGATTATTAAGGTATGCTTGTCGAGCAAGAAAATCAATAACTCTTGCATCTCTAGGGTTCTTGAAAATAACTAAATATTGAACATTTAAATTCCTTGTTCGATGTGCGCCACCCTGATGAAATAGATTTTGAGTAATAAAGATCACAGTAACACCAACATGTCTACTGATTTTTGTGAATAAATTATTAAAATCCTTGTCTTTATTAGCTTCCTGATACAAATCATCGATAATGATGACATCGGCTTTCCTTAATCGACTTGACCAGTTTTTATCGAAACCCTTTACTATTTTCACGTTTTTCAATTTACAGAAATTATCTTGAGTTAATCCATGTTCTTCATTTGCACCCCTATGCCAATAAATCTTGTTAAATTTTGTTTGAAATAAATTAGATTTCAGTATTTTACACACAAACATAGCTTTACCACTACCACTTGGGCCGACGATTTAATATACTGCATCATTTCTTAATTTCATTATTAATATGTATAATTATAGGTTTTTGTTTATATTATACAATTAAATGAACTCTTTCTAAAAATCATATATATATATATATAGATTAATATTTCACTATTGTTTAATTATGTTATCAAATATAAATTATAAAGGAACTTTCGATGTGTCAAAAATGACGTTTCCAAATGGTAAACCACAGTAAATTGTTGATAGGAGTGGAAAATACCCTATAATATTTTTCAAATCCGGCAAATGCAGAATCATGGGATGCAAAAAACCTTTAGACGTCAATAAATTACAATATAGAATAAAGGATATTAAAATACAGTCAATTACGGTTACCATGGATTTGGGACAATCTATCAATCTATACAACATGTCAACAAAATGTCTTTGTATGTTCGAGCCAGAATTATTTCCTGCACTGAGGCTTTTAAAATACAACCCAATGTATGTTAAAGTGTTTGCCAGTGGGAAAATAGTCGTATTAGGGTTGCGAAATCTAGAGTTCAAAATATTGTTAGTGACATACACAATGAAATCGCAGGAGTCGATATCTGATTGGCTAATGAGTGATTAAAAACAACTTGGTAATTCATTTTATTTCATTTTTTAAAACACTATGCAGAACAAAAATACCACTGAATATGGTAAATTTATTATTTTTTATTTCATTTTTTATATTTTATTTAGAAAAATATGCGCCAATAGTGATAGAAAGAATATTATTCTATTATCCCCAAATGAAAGAAATTTTGAGAACAAGAAGCTGTCAATGATTCAGCAGTTTATATTTGTAGAAACACGAATCACAATTTCGGAGGTCATTAATCAGGCTCTATTCGAAAATAGAATTAACAAAACGAAAATGGCAATAGAATACCCGTTTTTTTTGATTGTAGTTGTTGCAATTTTCGTTACCAACGGTATGTAAAATGGAGTATAATAAACTTCATTAGGAATTTACAAAAATTTCAATTGTTACGTAAATAAATGTTTGTGTTTTACATGTTTAGTTTTGAGTTTTAGTTTTTTTTAGTATTAATAAAAATTTATATAATAATTATTATAACTATCAACGAATAATAATAATAATAACAATAATAACTAACAATAATAATAATCATATTAATGACAATAATAATAATCATATTAATAATGATGATAATATTAATAAGTATAGAAATACACACATGTAAGTGAGAGAGAGAAATCACATACAAACAAAAGTATGTATGTGTTTTCTCTGTACATGCAGTTTTGTGTATGCATGCAGTGTAAATCATGTGATCACGCATTAGCTTTGTTTAAATTAATTAATTAATAATAATAAAAATGGAAATACGTACATGCATGATTCTGATTGGTTAATCAGTATATGTCAAGGGTATAAAAGCTCGTTACCACCTTATAAAGATCATAAATCAAACATGATCAAGAAAATCAATGCTATCAATGTCCAACCAGTGCAGATGTTCCACAATTATAAAATGTATTTCTTAACGGAACCTATCAACATGCAATTGTCAAATGCTGTCAAACTCTATCGAACTGAATTTCAATCTCTCGCTGTGACACTCTCAATGATAGATATCAGGGATATTGATACGGTTTTCAAAAAGATCAATTCGAATTTAAAATTTAATGGAAATGCATTCTTCACCAGTCAATATACCAGATATTATGATGCATGAAATTTGAATTATGATACCATGAAATTTATGTTTTTAATGATATCATTTTCTTTGCTATTATTAGAAATCAAATCATTTAACAATGTTATAAAAAATTTAGTTTCTGGCATTTTATAAAAATATTTGGAAGTATAAGCTTGTTTATGCTATATTGGACCAATCAGAATCATCCATGAACATTGCATTTAAGTTGCAATGTTAAGAAAATATGTAAAAATATATAATAATATGACAATGATGATTTGTTGCCACTGTTAACCGGTTGTTGAACTTCTTTCATAATACGATTGAACTGATCCGTTGTTTTATTAGAATAAAATTTTATACTATATTAAACCTTATTCATCATTTTTTCATTAAGTTTACGATTTTCATTCAATTCTAATATAGATTTTCTTAATTCATTTTTGATAATACCAATGGTCTTATTTAGGTATAGAATATCATCATATAATTCGCGCCGAGCTCTTTTTAAAGTCTCAAATGTGAGTTCAAATCGGACTTCTAAATTACTCATTCTTTCAGATAATCTTTTGACTGGAGTTTTCAAATATCTAGGTCTATCTATCATATACAAAATCTCCATCAACACTGCTGTATCAGGACATAACATCTTGTTGAATTTCTACCTTGAACGGTTACAACAATTGAGTTAGCCATATTAAAAACACTAAAAACTAATATTATTATTAAAATTTCTTTAATCATTTTCAAATCTATATAAATTAATATTTATAGTTTATAGCTAAAGGTTTGTGTGTGTTTAACTTCTCATTGGTCTAAATTAGTATAAAAATAATTGTTATTTTAATTTTTTGTCATTATAATGGATGTACCGAGCGCAGTTCAAGATATGAATGAAATTAAACATTATGGTAATTTTTATTACTATTATTATTATTAACTATTTTTTAGAGGATTATTTTAAAGTTATCAAAGAACGTCTGGAATTCTATTACCCAGATATACATGAAATATTGAAGGATAAGCCAACATCAATAATTCCAGACTTGGTCTTTAATCATACATCTATATGGATATTTTCCGTAATCGACGAATTCCTATGGGATGTCAAGCAAAACAAAATGTTTAAAGATATGGAACCTGAATATCCATGGGGTGATGGATGTCAATGCTGCGCTGCCCGATATCGAAAGTATCTAGAATGGGCTTTGAATAAAGTTCTTCGACAATATTATTATAGTCGAATTATTTCTTTATAATAAAAGTTTTTGTTGTTGATTTGTTTTTATTATTAATAACTTAAGTAATAATTAATAACTTAATAAAATAATTAATAATAATAATAATAGAATAAAAATTAAAAAACATTAAAACACTATTTATAAAAAATAAGTAGTAAGTTTAAATTAAAAAATGTTTAGAAATACTATGACCGTGAGAAATTTGAATGACCTTGAAAAAATATGATGACTCATACAATGACCTTGAAAAAATGTTATGACTCATCCAATGACTTTGAATGAGTCATGGTCTTTGTTTAAAAAATTTTTGTACTTTTAAAATTTGTACTTTTAGATTTAGAAATTCTTTTTACCCCGGTGTGAGGGTATGTGGTCCAGCGGTGACATAACCATCTACTACAATGATTTAATCTAAATAGTTTAAAGTTCAAGGCTACCTGACGAAGACTGTTATTAAGTTGAAATATATTCTAGTTGAATATATATTTTGGATTGATGTTGTTATTCAATATATAAATAATATTACTTCGATCAAAACCATATTAAATTATAATATTAAAATTAAAATGTTAATTTAGTAATATAAAATTAATAACTTTTTTAAATATTTAATTATTATTTTATATATAATTATGTAATTCTTATTTCTGAGATTGTTTGTTTAAATGATTATATTTTATCAACTATCAAAATTCACACTTCTCATTTCATATTTTGGTACCAAATTTTCTTTACTTTTTTTGTTCTACAGTTTGTAGATTACTTTTATAAATTATGAATCTCCAAGAGAAACTATAACATCTGTAAAAGAAAAAATTATGTTATTTTTTTGGAAAAAAGAAACAAATTAAACATGAAATAAGAAATTAGAGTATATATTTTATTATATTAAAACAATAACAAAATATATTAAGTAATTTAAAACAAAACAATGCGATGGGAAGTAGAATATTTACATAAGATGTCTGAAAGATCAACGATTATTCGGGACAATTAATTATCCTGCAAATTGCGTCGATAAAATAATGTTTTCCATTCGGATTTTCCGTTTTCAATTCAAGAACATTATTAAACAATTCCCGCAATTCTCGACGGGCAATACTTACCAATATTAATTATAATGTGAGTATTAGCAAGTGCAATATTTCCCTTGATTTAATTCTCATTCAAATTACACAAGCAATCCTCACTGGAAAATGACAATACTAATTTCAATAAAAATGAATTAAATATTGCGATTAATGAAAATTTAACAATTTCAGTTCTGGTAAATTGTTGAAAATTTTCAAATGAATATTTATTAATATAAAATTTGGAAAATTATTACTAGAGAAACTAATTTTAAAATAATTTGACGACAGCAGAATGATTTATAAAAATATAATTCATGTAAATAAATCGGCCAGCAATTTACTCATTACGGCTTATCTATTTATTTATTTGAACTCTTTTTTAAAATTGAATCTATTTATTAGTAAAATTACAACAAATATTATAATTATTAATTTTGTATTAATTTTAAATCTCGATAATCACAATATTCTATAAATAAAAAATTCTTATAAAAAATTATTCACAATATTAGATATTGTTTTCCAATGACATTATATTTATTAAAAAGTTTTTTTTGACTATGAATCACTAAAGATATCAAAAAAACATCGTTATCTTTACTGATTCATAATCAAAATTTTTTTTTTAATAAATGTAATGTCATTATAAAATGAAAAGAAATCAGAGGTGAAAATCAAAAGAAGTTCTTGTAATAATATATTATTTGTTAATAAATAATATGAAATGAATTTAACAGTTTGTACTTTTGAAATTTCATAACTTTATGTATAACTTTATTGGTATGCTAATTTTTGTCCTTGCTCCAGCAAACCTTACAAATCTTTAATAGCGAATGTTTTGCTGATCCGTCCATTGTTTGTTGACTGTAATTGCTTATGAAATAAAATGTTCTCGGATAAACAGTGACAAAATCAGGCTACCGTTTAGCGATAAAGTATATTAATGATAATTTAGACAGCATAATACCTATCAGATTCCAAAAAACTAAACAATCAACAAATTTTTAATAATCAAATAGATGTGCTTCGGCAAGATATAGATCAACTTACTCTTGAAAAATAAACGATTTTTTTAAATGTAGGGGATGGGAGTTGATGAGTGGTTACCATGGAAACGGAGTGATTAATAAAATACCTTAAAATTAGTAAAATGAGGTTATTTGTGGGTCAAATAGGTTAAATATACAAAATTGTGTAACTCAATTATAAAATAATGTAGGTCATATACATAACTGAGTATCCCTCATTATAAAACCATACATATCAAGTTAACGACTCTTCAAGGTTTTACTGAATATTAGCGTATGTTTATTTTGACCCATACCCTTACAACTTTATAAAAGATAGTATTTAACATATATTTTTCTCTTCATTCAAATAAGTAAACTTTGTTTTAATAAATTTAGTTGCATTTTGATTTATGTATAATTACTTTATTAATTACTTATTTAATTTTTTGTATATTTTAATAAATTAATTATTTTTATTGATTTTTTAACAATCACTGTTTATTATTTTATTACAATTCACGTCCGGTTAATAAAGAATTTAT
>CM039679.1:63327675-63387675 GCA_022537955.1 Schmidtea mediterranea | reverse complement strand
TACAGATTTTCTGCACCAAATGATATAAAGGTCTATAGAGGAATACGTACACATACTCACACATACATGTTTAAAAGACAAATATTTCATTATTTTCATTTATTTTTGAAATGAAGTAAATTTAAATTTTTTGATAGTATTTTTAAAATTTATTTTTGATTATTAAACTATTTTTTTAAAAAAATTTGTATTATTTTAATTTTTTAATTATATCTCTCTAAAATTCATAGAAAAAAAATTTACAGTATAAAAAAGCTCTTTATATCATACTCTTTTACACTATTTAATATTTACAATATTTACAATATTTACTGTAAGATTAAAATAACAATATGTCTAAAAGAGTTTTTATTCGTGAAAAACAGACAATATATATGTCTACAACACACGCATTATTTGGATAAATAATAAGCATATAGGACCCAGACAATCAAAATAATCAATCAAACATGCAGGCAGTCATACAAATTAATTATATGGTTTACATATATAGGACAGGAAAATCAATTATCCAAGTAAATCACATTTAATATTACGCAAAATCACCTAGTTAAGAAATTTCCTCATATGGGTAGTTGATCAAATTGAAAATGTTCATAATAGTGTATTAAAATACCTTCGAAAGATCTTAACCTTTGAATGAATGCAATGATCTCGACAAAAAATCTATCTGCCAAATTGAAACTCGATCTGATCACGGGAAGTGAGTTAATTTGCCGTTGCAAGCTTTTTGTGGTTCATTCATACATTCATACATACAAACAAAGTGAAGATAATATTGAGAGTTAAAAACAAGTTAAAAGGTCTGAAAAGAAACTGACGTGGGAAGAGTATTACGCAAATACTTTTCTTTACTGAATTACAATTTCTTTAAAGTTTATTGGTTTTAACCTTCAGATGACAATCAAGTCTCTGAGCATGCCAGTGGCAAAAGATGAATTCTAGACATAAAAACCTTGAGAAATTCAAATTTATGTACAAAAATTCTTCAATTTTACAACTGGTTGTCATTAATGTAACATTGTACGTTTACCGTTGCTATGGAATTTGTCACATGTGCTGCATCCCATAACAATTTTGTTTAAACTGATTTTCATAAATTCACAAATAGCCTAATTTACTTGTTTTATTATATTCAATACGTATTATTTTTTCATACACAATGAATATAAGCATATGCCTTTGAATAATTTTAAATATTTATTCAAAATCCAGTTCAAGATGAAATCTAGTTTTTTCCCGCCACATAATAAAACAACATTTTACAATTTGATCCGATTTTCACAAAACATATTACAAAATAAATAAAAATTACCACATTTTTAATTATATTATATTTAAGGATTTTAAAAATTTTTTTAAAATAATAATTATTTTGACATTTATCACTCAACTTATAATTATTATAAATATACTAGAAATTATCTTAATCGAAAGAAAAATATAAAATGTAATTTTTAATTATAGTTTTGATGTCAAATGATCAAGAATACTCTGTATAATATAAATCAGGGCCCCCAGCATCATAATATATTACCAAAAACTGTATTTATTATTCTAACTTATCTATACTACTTATAGAACAAAATTTATAATACCGAGATTCCAGTAATAATTGAGTTCATAATTATATTAAACGCGTCAATTCATTAACACCTTTATTAAAAAATAAAAATAACATTTGTAATTTAAGATAAGATTCTAAAAACAGTCACATTTATGATTTTGCATTTGTTCAAAGCCTCCTGGATATAAGTAACACAGTTCAAATGTTTATTCAACTTGATTTTTTATTTAACTGTATATTTTAGTAAACATAATTTTAAAATTTATTATTAATAATAATAATAATAATAATAATAATAATAATAATAATAATAATAATAATAATAATAATAATAATAATAATAATAATAATAATAATAATAATAATAATAATAATAATAATAATAATAATAATACATTTTTAATAAATAACATAAACTTTTGTAGTAATTTTTATCTAATATCTGTGGTCAATTTCGTTTCTCGCTACGCAATATTTTTATTTTTTGTTGTTTCTCAGAATTAATTCGAATATGATTATTTTTTACAATTTAATTAATTATGAAATTTAATGATTTTTGTTTTATCGTATTATGATATGTTTTTGCAGATGTTATTTTTTATGAATTTGGACTCCTGTGTTTTATTTGAATTTGGTCTTGTATATTAATAATAAAATTTTACGTTTTAATTTGAATGCTTTTTTTGACCTATTTTTGGAACTGGTATTTCTTTGGATATTTTTATTTGGAGAAAATAAATTTTTGACATTTAATCCTTCATTTTATTTTTGATTTTACAATCAATTATTCAAATGTCTGGTATTGATTTCAGTTGATGTATTTTATCATGGAAAAGTTGAAATTATGGCTAATGATCAAGGAAACCGCACAACAACCAGTTATGTTGCATTTAGAGATACTGAACGATTGATTGGGTATGCCGCAAAACATCAAGATAATATAAACCAACAATACGAACTTCGATGCCAAGCTACTGAATAACTAATAAAAATACAATCAACATGACAGAAGTTATCCAAACAGATTTGATTATATACTCTCATAATTAATATTTAATTTATTTTAATTATTTTTGTTTTTGTTTTTTAACGTTTCATTTATTTTCAATATGAATATTGATAAAATTCATTTTTTTCCAATTCCCCACAAATTTCCAGTACTGCTTTTTAAAAATGTTTTAAATAGGTAGAACCGAATATTTATAACTCCTTTGATAATGCAAATAGAGAGAGATTTATTATTATTATTGTCTAGCTGTTGCAAGATATTGGAAAACTCACAAAATGCAAAAGTTTATAAACGTATGTTATTTTCTTTATTGTCTCAAAAGGTTTTGGTATTCTTTATGGATTGGGATATTTATTATTTGTTTGAATGAATTCAAATCAAACATGACCCGACCGACACAGTATCTTATTCAGAACAAAATAAATATTAACTTATATATGGCTGATGGTTAATATAACTACCTAATAATTTGTTTTAATATCGTTATTTTACTATGAAGACTTAGTAACTTGTCCAGGGAATTTCAGCTGTACATTCTCCCAAAATTATTTTGAAAGAGAGACTTTGCGCGTTAGGGTAATATTACTATTCTATTTGTATATTAAATGAAAATCCTTCAAAAACAATAACCACCATCTATTTTTAAATCAAAGAAGGTTTACAATAGATGGAACTGGAATAAAATATCCCTTGAAACTTTACAGCTCTGTAAAGAGTATTATCTATGATGTGGAGTCCTTTTTTCCACATAGCTAGTGTTAGAAAAGATTTATGTTAAAACCTTTATCACCTTAGTTAGCTTTTTAAAAGTCTCTAAACTAGCTGCAAAAAACACTAGTGCATTTCACTATAAAAATAACTAAAACTAATATAAAATAAATATTATTCATGGCAATTTCTGAATAAAAAATTGTAAAACTAAAAAATTTTGATTTTTAAATTTAAGAAAAACATCTTTTTGCCAGTTAAAAAATGAATAAATATTTTTTGGAATTTAATAGTAGCAATTATCCATTTTGTAACAAATCGTGTATCGTTTGAACTAAGAATTTTAAAAAAATCGAAAAATATGCAAAAAATATTTTTTATTTTCAATCAAAAGTCTGGTAATATTTTCATTTTTATTAAGCGTCAGTTTATAAATTTTCGATAAAAGTTTTCTTTCTTAATGAAGTAGAAATTTAAAATAAAATATAATATTAAATTAAATTATTAACAAAATATTTTTAAAAAATTATATTGTGACACGAAAAACAGGCTTTTATGAACACGCTGTTGTCTGACAGATTGACCTGATAAATTTATTTTTAAATAATTCACTATTAGACAAAATCAACCTTTGTTAAAATTTTATACTGCCGGACACTCTAACAGTACGCAGAGATAATTTACAAATATTGTTCTAGTCTGAGTAGTAGGGCGCTGTCAGCCATTTTGACTGGCATAGCACTGAGTGTTAAATTTCATAATGATAAAAATTATTATAAAATATTTCAAAATCTGTTGATAGATGTATATGTAGAAATTCTAATTAATAAACAAATATTTAATGAAATTTATTTTTTATATTTTAAGAGTATAGTTCCACATTTTAGTACATTGGTTCTCACAAAACATGAGTTTTGAATACTGTCTGTTTTCGTAATCTACCTGTTTTACTGCGTTTAACGCTATAAATATAATCTACTGACTATAATAAGTAGAATATATTACGAATATATTATATTCGTAATATATCGGTAGAATTTATTTTACTGATACCATTTATTACGGGTAACAGTGCAAGTTCACTGATATTAGATATTAATTTTACATAAAAATTAAAACTATAAATATGACAAAAGATTAAGTACAAATTATATAAAATATACTATAAAGTTTATAACTTACAAAAAGTATAAAAATATAATGTATTATTAATTATTTAATAATGACTATAGTTTAGGATATTTATTTCCAATTATATTTATTTTATATGTTTTAAAAATATAATGTATAATATAAAATTTAAAAAATCACAACTATTATGTTTAATTATTTTCTGAAACAATAACGATAAATTATTCCACTTATATATAAAAGTATATTATTGAGCACACTAAAACAAATTTTATTTTAATAATTTTAATATTTGATGGCCAAACTTTAATTTAAAATTTAAAAGATAACATAAATTTTATTTTAATAATTTTTGAAAATTATTTTAACTATTTATAATCTGAGATTTATAAAATTGTAACCAATATTAAAAAGTTTGAAAAATTTTCCAAAATCAAAATTTATCTGTAAAATATTCTAAGAAATTTGAGAAAAAAATTATTTATTCCAGTTAATTACGATGTTGTTTTTTTGCAAGAATAATTATTCTGGAAAAACAAAAAAAAATCTATAATTATTATTAATAAACTAATTAACTGAATTCATGAATGGTAGTCGAAAAATAATTTATTATTCATATATAGATATTTTTGATCAAAAATGTCATGAAAAATACAGATATAAAAAGTTAGAATTGTGGAAAAAATACAATATTGTTTCAGCTAAATTTTTAATGATACCGCAAAATATTATTTTTATATAATACAAAAGCGCAGAAATTAGGTTAAACAAAAACGCATTTTATAGTTTTTTTTAACTATTTTAAATTTTCTCATATTAATAATATTTTCAAATTTCGTATTTATTATGAATTTAAAATTTTTTTGATTAATTTTCAAAAACGGTAAGATTTATTATACTTTTAAATCTTTTCTAAAAAGTTTTCATTCACTGATAATTTAGGGAAATTTTATTTGAAATGTGATTATAGTAATTTTTCTCTTGTTCTTTTTTATATCAATTTCGAAAAATCTAAAAATGGATAACTTTATTTTTCATATTTTAATTTTAAATTATGTTTTCGATGCTTTTTTCAACAATTTTTATATTCCAAGTGCTCTATCATCATTTTCCAATTTTTATAAATGTTGGAATTTTTTAAAATAAATTATAATTTTGACTCGAAATACAGTCAGCGTTTACACACTTTCTTGGACCTTTTGAACATATACACCGAGAGTAGACTGGTGGTGTGTAGCCTTAAGATATGTGGTAAAATTTGCCCAAAACAAGAATTGGAACTTGAAGCCATTTGTGAAGTGTCACTAAACATTATTGTCTATAGACTCTATAGACAATGAAACGTTAGCAAAGGACGTTCAAGAAATTTGATCAAAATTGACTAGCAGCTTACGTGTTATTCCACCAGTGCTGGTCTACCGTCAGTACAGATGCTTTTAAATTTTGTCCATCCAAATTGTGTTTTTCCTCACAAGTTTTCAGAGTTTGAAATAAATCTGTTCCTTTAGTAGTGTTTTTTATTGCATCAAAACTAAGCAATATTTCGATTACATCAAACGAATCACTAACAGCTCGGAAAACAGATACTTGTGCAGAATCACAAAATCAGTGGACTCATCCATTGCCAAACCGTAAAAAAGTTATTGGCATGAAAAACAACCTGCTCATTGATATTATCTGAGAGTTTTTCAATGCACCTGGTTATAGTATTATTTGACAATGGCATTTCTTTTAATTTAAATTTAGTATTTTTATCGCCAAGTATTCTGGCAGATATTTCCAGTGCTGGCTTAATAACTTCTTCATCTTGTAATTTGGTAAACAATGATTGCTGGTTGCTGAATCCATTCTCGTTTCTGTCAATAAATTCTTGCCTGATATCAGAACACAGTGGAGTTTTACTCGACAAATCAGCATGTGCGCTGTTGTAGTGTCTTTCCAAGTTATAATGTTTTACATAAAAAATCCACAAACCATACAGATTAGTTTTTTCATTACGACCAAGCAAAAGCATGTACCTGTTTCTCCAGTCATCATTAAATTCACGGCATGAGAGGTTAAAACTTTCCCCAAGTTTTTGTTTCCTGTTATTTAAATTTTTACTCATTGTTTTTGGTTCGAAATTCTATTTTAAATCTAAAAATATTAACATTTAACTTTCAATTAAAGTTCAAAATAAACACACGTTGTTAGCAGAAGCAGCATAAAGGCTGTCATGTGATTGACAAAAGTGAACTTAGATAATAAAAACAAAGTAATCGTAAAAAGTAAGCCTTGATAAAAAAAAGGACAATTGCAAGATGACAAAATCATATAAAAAATATTCCAGGTTGAAGTAAATTTAAAACATAGTAAAAACTAGAAAACACTGGAAGTAAAATTTACTTAGTAAATTTTTTATATTCTAATTTTTCACTTTGTTAAATTGTATAGTTGTTAAATGCAAAACTTGATTACAAATTAATTATTAATTATGTTTTTAATAATTTGTTGAAATCCCAAGGGCGGGCCACCTTTAGCCATCGGGCCACGGCTTGGGAACCTCTGCTATAGGGACTATTTTTAAGGAATGTGATGCAATTTTATTTTAGTGAAAAAAACCATGAAAAGTAACTTGGTTATTTAAATGATTGTAAAGCGATATGTTTATATTATTATTATATAAATTTTAATTTCTAAAAATTTGAAATTAAATCGCTGTTTCTTTTTGCCATCTAGTATAGTATCGACATTTAAGGCTATAGAAAAGAATATAAAAGAGAATATAGATCAAAGGAAATTAAATTTTGGTTGTATTAGTCTCAGTAATTTCAGAATCTCCTTCTATTAGAAATGGGGATGACATATTTAGTTTCTTGAATGCTTGTGTAAAATGATCAACGACTATTAAATTCACATTTGTGTAAGATAGCGAATGAAAACTTTGTCTCACATTTTGGTCATCAACATGACTACGACTTACAAATGCATCAAGCGAGTGTTTTTTTTTGCGTAGCTTATTTATCGCATGTTCAGGATTTTTTAGTTTTGCTGCTGGAGAATCATAGCTACGTTTCATTGGTATTTCTTTCGATGACCCTTCTGCCTACGTTACATAGAAGATTTAAACTGAAATTTTAATCAATATTTATTATTGTATATTGACTATATTTATATTTTATTGGTGAACAAACTGCAACAAGCAGCCATTATTTTTGTTCGATGTTGTTTTACACACAATTGAATATTATTTTCCCAACTGAACAACGCCAAATATTAATTAATTCAAATAATAATGGTTTATGTGAATGCTAAATTGTAAAATCATAAAACAGGCCATATTTAAAATAAATGTATGTTTTTTATAATTCCAACAAATTATGTCCTTCAATCGGAACTCTTCAAGATTTAGGTCCTAATCGCGTGTCTAGTGCTCCTATGCATAAACGCGCCACCGAATACAGAGTTTCAAAAAAATGCTCAAATCACACGCACATATATATATATATATATATATATATATATATATATGTCCATAATGCTTGTGTGTAAACTTGTTTGCAATAAATCAACTCATCTAGATATAAATAATTTGTCAGGAATTATTGTTTTAAATAATGAATTTAGAAATTTGATTTTTTGTTGGATGTTTTACAATAAAAAGTTATTTTTAATAAATTTTAACTGAAATTTAAAGTTTCTATATTATTTGTTACATATTTTCATTTTATTTATGGATTTTGATAAAAAATGGAGAACATTTAGAAAATAATGCCTTTACGTTTTTATATTTTGACTTCAAAATTTATCGCTCCAAATTTGTAAATTTATAGCTAAATAAATTTTTGGAGGTTTCATAATAACAGTTTAAAATGCAATTTGCCTTCATAATTCTTTATTTTTAAGACATCGAGTTGGTGGGTTTAGTGTCTGTGTCTTTGTAGGTTAGTTTTCTCAATGAAATTACTTTTCACCTTTTTATTGTAAATGCGCTTAATTTATGCCGGTAGTCCATACGTTTTAACTCTCGAGCGGCATATCTTGTGTTATTCCATAACGTATATGTCATTGTAAAGTAATCGTTCGTTCTACGGGTTGCGTTGAGAGATTTCATACAACGCAGCCTGGATGTCTGTAGTAGTAAGAAACATCAAATGCACCTCAGGACCTGCAGCGTATAATATTTTATTTTTATAAATTATAAGATAAAGGTTGATAAATCTTTAGAAATAGATAATAATAAAGTCTCGATTACCTATTTAGAAATAGTAAATTTGAAAAATAAATTTTTAGAAAATAATAAATAAAACTAAATTTAACCAAATATTTTCTTACAATTAGTCAGTAATACACATATCAGTAGTAGCCCGCTGCACAGCCCCCCTAATCCAGTAATTTAATCCAAGTTATGTAATATCAATTAATTACTATCTGTTACATAATATTTAATTACTTTTATTACTATAGCCAGCAGCATTTTTGGCTGTCACTAAAAAGTTTAGAATTTCGTAAAAAAGCCTATTTTTAAAAAATGAAATATTTTTAAAAAAGATCACATCATTTTTTTATAGGTAAATACGATCTTAGGATGTTTTGGTCGAATAGGATTTTTAAATAAAAACATGTTTTATTATTAAAGTGAAATGCCTAAAGTAAATTAAAGTGCCTAGAGTTAATTAAAATAAATAAAAAAATTAAAGTAAAGTAAGTGAGAGTTGATAAAACATTTTCATATATAAAAAATATATAAAATATTGTATAAACAAAATTATTTACGAACCTCCAAAAATATGTTATATATATAATTCAAAAAAATGAGGACATTAGGAATCATCACACCAAAAAAATTAGAAAGAAGCTTTTATGAAGAAAGGATATATATAATTACAAAAATATTTATAATTATTTCAACAAGCACGCATATATGTATATAGTAAGGTGACCAACTATACTCATTTACTGAGTTTTGTACTCCTTTTTCGCAAACCGTACTCTTTTCAAATCCTGTACTCTGAAAGCCTCATTTGTATAATTTAATATTCATTTGCATTTAAAACATTTTTTAAAATTATTTTATTTCAATTTTATTTCAACTTTATTAATTAAATATTTAAAATTATTTTGACAGTGATTTGGATTTCACGCGCGCATATTGCTTGCGTTTCCGGCACAATTGAGAGGCCGTAACAACATCAAAATTACATTTGTGAACAGAGATGGATATCTCTTCAATACTCTGCTGTTGAAAGGGTATTTTCACTAAGGAATGATTATTGGAGCAGTGAGAAGTCGCAACTTTCTGTAAAAACATTATCTGCCGTCTTAACAGTCAAATTTAATATGCAAAATGAAAGTTGTTCGGATGTGGCTACATTATTAGACTAACATCTTCATTTAGCAAAAAAAATCCACTCCGAAGAAAAATATGATTTTAAAAGAAAATAAAGTTTTTATCGTTTTTTCTTCTTTTTTTCCCACCTATGAAATACTTGCAAAGTGTACTCTTTTTAAACAAAAAATAATTGGTCACCTTATAGTTTGGGTATTTTTCGCACATAAATTTTATTTAGATAAAATTTACACAAATTTTATTTTGTCCACTTAAATTTATAAAATGCCTTTATATTGACACACAATTTTAGAAAGTTATTAATATTAATTCTTTCGAGGGTTCTATGCAACATTTTGCGCTTTATCATCATTAATTACTGTCTTAAATTTTATTAAAGTGTGACAATATTAAAAATAATTGCAAAAAAATAAAGATGTTTAAGAAACGGTTGGGTATTTTTCGCACATAAATTTGCAATTCGTTATCATTTGATGCTAAAGTCCAGTTAATCTTCGATCTTGCATTTTTTGCCATTTACCCTATAATAATGTAAAATTTTAAAAAAGATTTCGAAATAATATGGATTATTAATATTAATAACTTTCTAAATTTGTGTGTCCCGTAGACTACATGCTGTAGTAAAATTGTGTGTCAATATAAACGCATTTTGTAAATGTACGTGTCAAAAATAAAATTTGTGTGCAATTTTATGTAAATCAAATAAAATATATGTGCATATATATTTTATATCCTATATATATATATATATATAATTAATATATCTTCTAAAATTAAAATTGTCATTACTACAATAACCAATTAATTATTGTCACTTTAATCACAATTTCGATATATAATTATAATTTAATTAAATGTAACAATTGTAATATAAATAATTTCATTTTCAAGTTTATGCAAACATATTTTTTATAAAATAAATAAACTAAAATTTTTAATTAATAAAATAATATTTAAAATAAAAATTTACAGTTATTAATATTAAAGGGCGTATTGAATAAAATAATAATTGTAAAACTAAATAATTATTCAAAAGTAATGAATGATTGAGCAATTTTCGAAGGAAAAAAAAATACAATTTTCTTTCATAAATATTTAGATATTTTTCAACTTCAATTAAAACAAAGATAATTAAATTATAATGGTTAGCCGACTGAGTAATCAAGTCTTAATCTATAAAATATATATATTTTTCAGTCAAACTCACTTACCAAAGGAGATGTATATGCTTGGATGAACTGCCTCATAGAGCTAGGGGTGATTTGATCATTAGATTGCGTACGGCAGAACGATGTAGGAATGAGTTCGGGACTGTTTTGCATTTGACTGATCGCTAAAAGACTTGTTGAATGGCTGTTTTGAATTAAATCAGCGTTGGAAAAGTCAAGTCTATCGGGTTGATTATCTGAAACCAGAAAAAAAATCAAAATTTATTTTATACCTCAAACGGTTCATTAGGTATTTCATTTCAGGTTTGTTTTGAAAATGATTTTTATCACTCGTGTTAAGATCTGGAAATAGGGCATCTAATCCCAAAATTAAAAAAAAATTGTTAATCCCATGATCTCAGTAACCGGGTTTTTAGATATTTTATTTTATTAAATATATGACTTTCTATTGAATTTATAAGAAAAAACGTAAGTTGCATAATGCATGTAATGCTTCATCATTTAAATGAGATCTCAGTTTATTGCAAATGTTTCCGGCTGATATAAGCATGTCAAAATCGTGTGCATTTGACCTGTGGTCGATTATAACAAAAAAATAATACTGATAGACTACATCAGAAAGAAATATAAAATTTAAATAAAAAATATTTCTTAAGATTAGTAACTATTTTATTACGATTTTTAATACCTAAATCCCGGGATTAGATGCCCCAATGGAACCCACTAACTTGATTAATAACTTTAATTAATTTATAATTTTTAAATAACAACGCCCAGCAAACTGCCGATAATTTCTTGTGTTGCGTGTCCATGTCTGTTTGCACTGAAAAATAATTGTTTTTCACATTTTATTAGTTTTTTGCACTTCAATTAAGATGTTAAACTTTTTTTATATTTTGGTTTTTAATGGTTTTTTGCAGAATCTTTGAACGTTTATCTCTACATTTCTTGTCACTCCCTAAAACCTCAATCTTTATCCCTAGCTAGGTGTTGTAATATGCAATGGAAACTTTGTAAAATGTATGAAAATTCTTTGTAGATATAATTTATAATTTTTTATAAGAAGATTGCTACATTAAAAAAAAATAAAACAAAAAGAAATTAAAAAAGAGATATTAATGAATAACCTCTCACATTTCCAATGCTTGGTTCCATTTATCATTGTGACTTGGTCTCAAAAAAAGTAATGAAAAAGAGACTTATTTTTAATAAAATAGAACAATAAAAGTGGTATATAAAAGTGGCATAACAAAATTATAATACAGAATAAATCCAAAGAGCGAAATAGTGAAACTGATATTTGTGTTTTGACAATTTCCTTCAGGAAATCCTTATTAGTTTTGTGTTTATGACGTTGTAAAAATTAATAAATAAATACATGTTAAAAACAATTGATATCAAACAACTTCATTCCACAAATTTTAATCAATGCTTTTAAAACTAAAACAACAAAATAATTAAACAATAAAAATTAAATGAATAAATAAATAATTAATAATGATAATAATAATAATAATAATAATAATAATAATAATAATAATAATAATAATAATAATAATAATAATAATAATAATAATAATAATAATAATAATAATAATAATAATAATAATAATAATAGGAGTATATATAATATATTCCAGATTTTATTAGTAAACAAAATTAAAATCAATGCCAACCTTTTAAGTTCTCTGAATTCTGGGAGGCTCTCAATCTCTGTTGTTTGGATTTTTTCAAAATGATACAAATCGCAGTCAGCATTACGACTGATATGATGAAGGAGGCTACGATAATAGCTACTATTATGTACAAGTTCAAGGCCTGATCTGAATAGAATAATGATTCAATTGTTATTTGACTACCAAGCGGACTGGAATTATCAATCTCTATTATTAGAGTTTGTGTTGTTTGTCGTTTTGGACTGCCTCCGTCCAACGCAATGATATTCAATGTATAAATTCCGACATCTGCTGTTGTCAACGATCTCATTAATGTCAAATCTCCAGTTTTAGTATTAAGATGAAAAATATTTTTCTTATTCATTTCGGCAATTCTGTACTCCACTGTCCCGTTTGCTCCATTGTCAGCGTCAATGGCATTTATCTAGAGGAACACTTTCCATCATTTATTACAGTTTTCACATTTTAATATATTATTTTAATTGTATTATTAAGACTAATTTGAAAAATCCGAGAATAAGAATTAACTGATTACGAAATTGCAAAATCTCTTTGGCATTTGTATTTGTTTGAATTTGATATATTTCATTTTTAAAAATAAATTGCATTAATTTTGATTTTGGTTGTTTTAATTGATAATATGCGATTGATGAATATTTTTAGTTTTCATTAACAAAATACAAATTTAATTTTTTTTATTTAAATATTATGTTTGTGTTATGAATGAAAGTAACTTTAATAATAACATCAATAAAACAAATTTAAAATTTTAATAATCAGTGTAATTCATATCATTTAATATGAAATATATTTGAAAATTTAAAATAAATTGTTTTAACTAATACTCGAATGCCTTGGCCTATCTTATTAATTAGTTTCAGAAGACCATATATGTAATACGTTTCTTATGGAAATTATGTCTAATAATATTACTATTTTTACTCAATTGGGCATGCTCTTGATCTCTTGTGTATAAACGGCAAACCGTCTCTCTAATGTATGTAGCATTACAACTATTGCAAGGTATACGAGATCAGAGCATAGATTAAAGGGATTATTACTGAACCTTTAAATGGTTTCAACTTTGGCATTTAAAAATTTTTAATTAGCTTTAATAACATCCTAAAAATCTTTATGAAAATGGTAAAACTATAACATGTACAACCCATTAACTTATTAAAATTAGCATTATTGCTATCCGTACTATTCAATTGATCATCATAAGTTATATATAAATATATATATATATAACTTTACTTCCCCTATTAATCAATTGATTAATTATTCTCAATAGAGTTAAACGGATCAACACCAGATAAAATTATTTCACTAATTTCATTGAGCTTTTTAAAAGACTTATCAACAGCTTCAAACGCCATTCGCTACATAAAATACCCCATAAAAATGAAACATATTCAATTATCTATACTATTAAAACTCACTGTTTAAACTCATAAAAAGTTTTAAATGTATAAAAATAGACCATTTCCATCAATATTCCGTAAAATAGGTTCCTTAATTTTAAATGCCAAAAAACGTTTTCTTCATAAAGCTTATATACACCTAGTTTAATTATAATACAATTTATAAAACTACTCTAAATTTGACATTTAAACCGAAGCTAATGTCGGAGCTAAGGGAGAATCCATAGCAACACTATCGATCTGTTTATATTATTGATTATTAAAACTAAAGTGAAAGTTTGAAATGACAACTGTTAAAGGTTTACTTAAAGCAACTCCAATAATTGGAATACAACTTAATTGTTTCAATTTGACGAACATTTGCGAAATATTAAACTACATTGGACGACACAATAGATTCATTATTTTTACTTTAAAAACTTTACGATATTGTATTGTAAAATTAGAGTCAGTGATAGGACAGATTTTATGGAAGGACTATCCGTATGGAGATTTGAAAGACCATACAGTCTAGCAGGCTGTGAGCTTGAGAATCTAATACAATAAAATGTAGGATACATCCGAAGTTATATGAAGTATCTTAACGAAGTCAAGTAGTAACTGTATCTTTCAAGTGTATTAATTTGCCGTTTAATTTTCAAAAAATGTGAAGATAATACCACAATTACTTATACATGTTTTATGGATACATATTTTTGTTTATTACACACAATACAAACAATACCATTTTGTTTCCTATTCTTATTCAGGTAACCGTTGGAATTCAAATTAATAATATTATTTAAATAATATCAATTTATATCTTTATGTTTAAGTAAAAGAAAATCTACATTTAGGTAAAAAACAATGACAAATTTTAACCCACGCATAAAAATGTAAATCACCAATCAAATCACTAAATGTTGCCTAACAAGATAATTTCTTCGTTTTTTCTCCAGCTTCCTCTCAAAGTTTGTCAATGAATCATTCTGACATTTTCATCCACTAATTTATCATTCATTTTCATTTTAAAGATAAATCACTCAGGTGCATTTTGAGAGTGTTAAATTAATCTTTTAGGATTAATACATTTTATTGGATTTCCCAAATAGAATTATGTAATTGCTAATACAACTATAAGTATAATTTTTTTATTGAAATTGTATGTTGCCTGATGATGATAGTAAAGTGGCCAAAATAAATTATATTTTAATAATTGCGCTTTTATATTTGGATGATTAAATTACCATTGTTATTTAATAACTATAAATATTGATAAAATATATTTAAAAAAATTTAAGCATTACAAATAACTAAAAATGAAAAAATATTTTAGGCACATACTAAAACTTGAGTGTGAAAAAGATTTGGAAAACAAGCGGAACCATTATGAAGTTGGCGGAATTGCACTATTTTATCTTTTTTTTAAATAAGAAAAATATTTTATTTTTCATTATTGTTATTATAGTTTTTGATTTTATTTTATTTAAGACAGTTTTGGACGACTTATTAGAGAAGGCTACCAGTGTAGGTCACCATTCAGAAAGGTAAGTGGTAACAAATAAAAGATTTGATAACCAATAAATTTTAAATATTTAAGCCAAGAGAGGATTGTAAAGAGAAAACAAATCACAGTGTAACGGTAATACTGAAATGCCAACAGAAAATAGATGTGTTTTACATTTTCGGACATTCAAAATTAATCATCCCACCAGAAGGAGAAGATATATCTAAAGCCAACATCGAGAAGTTTGACAAGATAGGAATAACTAAATAAAAATAAGCTCTAGATATTCCAGTCCAAATTTTTTCATGAATATATTCTTTCATAATATATTCTCCAAAAAAGGTAGGAGGTCAAGGTATATAAAATACCAGTGACACACACGCAATCAAATCAAAAAATATAGAATTTAACAGTAGTCATGGAACGATAGTAAAAAATATAACCGAAGAACTGATTGATACAACCACAATAAGAACAGAATGAAGAATAATAAATCTTAAAAAGACTTTAAAATAGGTAGATAGAACATAAGCTAACAAAGAAAATAAATCCAAAAATCAAGACATTTACACAATTGTTGAAACCTTTGTGGTCTGCTTTCTTGGAACATGGACAAAGAAAAACACAATCGTAAAATCCTGAAATATAGATGGTTAATTTTAAATTAAGTTTTTTAAAACATTTACCATTATACAAAAATTTTGGAATTTACGTTTGTTTAAGTATATAAAATTATTTGAAGGTAGATTTCTGTAAAATGTGAAAATTGATTGGGGATTGTTTAAATTTATTGCTTTTAAGGAAGCAATTGTAATTTATTCAAAAGAAAATTGCATTTGATTATGAATTAAATTATTGTTACTGTATTTCCGAAATATGTAGATGTGAATTCAATTCTCCGTTAACTGAAGGCTTCACGGATAGTTTATTGAAATATTTTCAAATTACTGATGTTGAAAGTGTTTCCACAGAGCAATGGATTAATACGATTCATTTGTGGGGAACTAAAGATAAGTCTTCAAAATATATAAAAAATTGGTTATTAGGCTTTATGCCATTTAAAATTGAATGGATTAATGATGATAACTGCAATCTAAATTTTCATTCAAATAGAAATTGTTTTAATGTTTTTGAGGATTTTACTGAAGAATATTAAGTTGATAAGAAAATTGATATTAAGGAATCCAGCCAGGATTTTATTTGTCAACTGGTATCTGGAGACAGTTTGTTAATTTGCCAGATGAAATTATGAGATTTGCAAATACTAACAATGAAAATAGAGAAATCGCCAAAGTTACAAAGACCACTGAAGCTGCAGAGATGACAGAATTTATCAGTAGACATGAAGAATATAAAGACACAAAAATAAAAATAATTGAGCATCTTATCAAAGGCATAAAAAAATGTCATCAAATATAACCACACATTTTCAAATTATTATATATATATATAATATTATTTTAGGGTTGAAATCATTTGACATAAGTTGGTAGTCACTGTCAATCACACTTTTCTTCTTTTTTCGTTCAACAATAAACTCTCTCATTTTTTCAAAAACATTTGTATGTCACCACAAAAATATGAAAAAAAAGAAATATTATTCTCGTCACCCATTTTGAATACAAGTGACTTTCCCCGCCATTTATTGCCGATTTTTATAGTCGGATTAAAAGTATCGTCAAGTTATTGGGTCTTACATTGAAGTTTTTACATTACCGCGCCAGTTTTAGTAACCCTCATTACAACCTTGATTGATGTCTTATAAGGGTCGTATAAGAATTGGTAAGAATACAATGTAAGTTTGAATTTATACCTCATAAAAACAAATAAATATTTAAATTTTAAATTAACATATTTTGTAATAGTTAAACAAATTAAATTAACTTTTATTATTTAATTTAAAAATAATTTCTTTCATTACTTTCATTTGTAAAGAAAATTAATTGAAAAATATGATGTTAATTATTAGAATTTCCAACAACTTGATAAACTATTAATAAAATATTACCGACTCTCATCTCATTAATTAATTAATTAATTAACTTCTGATTTCTTCGATAAACATGCATCTGAGATCTCTCTCTCTCACTCACACACACACACTCACACTCAGAAGGAAACATTTTGAAGTATTTCTGTATCTTTATGAAATAAATCAAAATTTTGAACAGAAATGTTCAAAATAGGGAAAATTTTCACGGTTTATTTAGTTTCAAGTGCAACATGAAAGTGAAGCATAAATGCGTTTTGTTATTTTTTAACAAAATTTCGAATATTAAATTTAATGTGATTTATTCATGCAGTAAAGTAATTTTCATAACAAAAATTTATTAATTATTATTTTATTTTTATTTATAAAATTTTCATTATCTCAGGAAACTGATTAGGAAACTGTTTTAGCTAAGAAACATAAATTTTGATTTGTTTATTATTATCATTATTGTTACTATTAAAAATTATAATTCCTATTTTAATTTTATCTGTGGTATAATTTTAAAATGAATAGTGTATTTTTATTACTAATTAATCAACTAATTAATCGCAGTTTATATAAATTGCAAAATAACAATATTTTTTTTATCAATTTAAACAAATAATTTTTTAATACTAATGTGAATAAGTTGTTATAATTTTGAGGATGATTTAATTGTTTTAATAATTTTAATGAAACCTATAACATAAATATTTGGACTATCCCAATATTATCACAAAATTAAAACAAAACACAAAAATCTAAAAATATTTCAACGTTTAACAAATCAAATGATGGCTAGGCATATATATGATTTAAAAAGACAAACATAATGTACAGAAAAAATACTAGAAAATACTTAAAATAAATTCCATAACATAACAATCCATCAGGTTAAGACAGAGCTTCTTAAACTTTTGTAATTCACGACCCCATTTATGATTGCGAGTTTCTTGACGACCCCATACAAATATAAAAGAAAAATAAATTTATATTTTTTTTAAATTCCTATAACATCTTCTAATTCATAGTAAATGTTATTCAAGTTATTACAATACTCTTAATAGAAATGCAGGTACAAACAATCTTTCCGAACTAGAAGATTTTATGATATATTTATCTATGATAATTGTTATTTTATCTTTATAACAATAATTTGACAAGTTAAAAAACATTTTCTGTTAAATTGTATTTTTATCTCTCGCGACCCCAGAATTTTGCTACGCGACCCCAAATTGGGTCGTGACCCATGGTTTAAGAAGTCCTGGGTTAAGATATTCATTTGCTGAAGTGCTAAAAAAGTTATCAGAAAAAAAACACTGGTTATGGGCTATATATTCCCAATGGCATTGACATTACCTGCCCCCTAAATATTTTAGAAAATCAAAAATTAAGGATGTATAATATATTTAAATTTAAATTTTAGTTTTTAATATTTTATTATTTATATATATTTTAAATATTTGGTTTTCTAAAGGTTTCAGCCAAACTCTACAACAGAAATGGAAATGTTGAAAATTCATTTTAATTCTGTACTTTCTAAATCATCAAATTTATTATTATTATTATTATTATTATTATTATTATTATTATTATTATTATTATTATTATTATTATTATTATTATTATTATTATTATTATTATTATTATTATTATTATTATTATTATTATTATTATTATTATTATTATTATTATTATTATTATTATTATTATTATTATTATTATTAATTTAATTAATTTAAACAAAATTATATTGCACAAATCTTTTGTTTTCGATTTCCAAGTTAACATTTATGAGAAAATATAAAATAAAATAATAATTGGTTTTAAATTAGTTTTTAGCCGATATTATAAACAAATTTTATTAAAATTTTCCTCCAATAAAAAGCCTTCTAGTAAAAGCTTCAATTAATTCTGAGATATTTCGTGGTAATAATTGCCCATTTTAAACACCATCAAATTCTCTATTCAAACAAATTTGTTGAAAAAGTGACAGGGAGAAAAAAAGAGAAGTGATATCAAAAATTTATTTGCCAAAATTTTCAAACTGTGAATTTTGGATTTTAAACTGTTTTCTCTATTTTTATTTTTTATTTTCCGTCTACAATTTGTTTTGTCAACTGAAAATTTTCCCGAGTGGTCAGTTTGTTTTGTCAAAAAGCCAGATTAGGCCGATAGGAATTAATTATGGGCATGATAACTTCTGGCCTGACTGTTAATCATCAGTTTAAATCATTCCGACAAAAAATTTGATCACTCTTTCTATGCAAATCGAAACCAATAAATTTTTTGTTTAAATAGACTGACATGAAACTTTAAAAATTATTTCTATTTTTTTTTCTGAATTAATTTATCTTCACTACAAATTTTCCAATTTTTATTTTTGACAATATATTTTCGATAAACGAAAATTAGATTGAAATTTAAAATTTAATTAAAACAATAAAAGGAAAATATGAAAGAATTTATTGAAAGTGTTAATTATGGATTTGATTGGAGGAAATTAATTATTTTCTTAAAGGTTTTGATTAATTAGAATAATACAATTTATAAATTAATTAATTACATTATTGAATACATTGAATAAATTATACATCGTTTTGAATTTTTCGAGTTTTTTGTTTGAAGGAAAAATTAATTATTTAAATTTATAAATTTTAAGTTTTAGATAAAATCATATATAATTAATGAATACCTGACATTACTTATATTATTCTAGTCTATAACAATTATCTTTCTTTTCAATTTTCATTCATCTTAACATTATAAATTTCTGCATTTTATGTCCCATTTATAAACGTCTAGAACGCTAACTAATCAGGCTATCACATTATCAAGACAAAAACTCAATTAGCTTGACTTTGTTTAATTTTGTTTAAATTTTGTCCATACATCATCTATAGTTGTAAATAATATAAATTCTTCAATTAATGCTCTTTTATAAAAATTATAATTAGTTGGAATGCACTCAAATCTAGTTTGAGCTCCATTTATTTTTATTTAGTTTTTTTTGTTTTAATCAGTTAGTTTTGTCTTTTGCGCATTTTAATCTTAATTTTTTTTTTTATACCCAATTTTAATTTTTTTTATCTGTACTCATTTGACTATAATTACATTCTTTAATTAAAATTACACAATTTAATATTAATAAAATAATATAATAATTCTTGTTTATTCACACTTGTTTGGTGGTAAAATTAGAAAATATCATCCGGATTATCGATTTCAACATTATATAAAAAACTTTATTATATAATATTTAATAAAATAATATATTTATTGTTTGAAATTAGATTTTGTTTTTTGTTAAAATCAATGATTTATTTTTTTATAATTTTTATTTTTTGTTTGTTTTATGTTTTGATTGTTCTATTTTGTATAATTAGAATTTACTTTTAATTAATACTTTACAACTCTTGAAATTAAATATAAATTTAATTATATGGAAATTAGAATAATAATATTAAAATAATATTAAAAATAATTATTTTTAATAAATAAAATAATAGTATAGTTAATAAATATTTATTAATTATAATTATTCAGAGAATTGTTTAAAACATTGAAACGGTAAAAATCCTCAACACCTTTTGTTTGTTTAATATAAGTGTCATATTGAATAAATTGAATTTATTTGGATCAACTCTTTGATTAACTCAATATTGATATTTCTACATGAATATTAATTTATGTGTAAATATAAATTTGAAAATATTAATTCAACATATCTATATTGTCAGTTGTTTTCATAGTTGCAAGTTTTAAGTACCTCATAAATGTGTCCATTACTTAGTCGGTCACATATTTATGAGTATTTTATGAGCACTAACAATTGAAAGAGAGAGAGGCAGAGAGAGAGAGAGAGGGTGAGAGTGAAAGTGAGAGACCCACAATTGTCAGTGAGATTAGGACTGTAAATAATTCTTGTGCATTGAATTTGTTGAACAAATTTCATTTCCATTTTAGCAATTGATATATCGTCTATAATTCTCATATTTGTCATTTCGATTTCAATTTGACAGTGGAATAAAGTTCTGACAAATATTGGTATTGTAGTTTTGTTTAAATTAGATTCGGTGCAATTTATTTTAATTGACTGGTTTTAACATTGATATCTCGTGTTTAGAAAATTTTGAAATATCTCGTAAAGAAATTATTTTCATATTTTGTTTAAATTTATAATTAAAAAAAACTTCATATTTTGTTATTATTCAATTACATATCTGAAAAATATTATAAACAACGTTGCGAAATATTTAAGAATTTTTTTTTAAAAAACGAATATTTATTTAAAAATGTGAAATACAATTTATAAAAATAATAAATATAATAATAATCGATAATATAAAAAGTTTATAGTAGCTAATATTTTATTCAACAACATCAACTAGCACTTAATTTACTATATAATATTTTTATGTTGTTTTAATTGACGAGATTCGTTAATGCTATTTGTGGAAATAATTTTAATATTATAATTTGAAATATTAGTTGTATGTTTTTACTCATTTAGTTTCAAAGTAAAATTTATTGAATATTAAACCTTTTTTTAAAATTTATTTAAAAGTTAAAATATATTTTTGCTATTAAATAAATGGAATAATTTTGATTTTCTTGTAATTTAAAATTCACGGTCCAAAATCACAATTAGCCTTTTATATTATTTTTATCAATTATTATTATTATTATTATTATTATTATTATTATTATTATTATTATTATTATTATTATTATTATTATTATTATTATTATTATTATTATTATTATTATTATTATTATTATTATTATTATTATTATTATTATTATTATTATTATTATTATTATTATTATTATTATTATTATTATTATTATTATTATTATTATTATTATTGTTTATACATTAAGTATAATGTACTTAATATCAAATAATTATTTATGTAGGGATTGAATTATACAATAACATTTTTAATTTGTTATAAAATAAGTTTATCATTATGTTTAAAAATGTATTTCATCGTTTATAGCGAAATATATAACCAATTATAAATTTTTTAACAAAGATCTCAGAGATTTTTTTGATTTATCTTCTTTTTATCTTCATATATTATACAAATAATTTTAATTTCGTGTGCATTCAACAAAGATTATTTTTATTTTGATATTTGATATTCTTATATATATTTCTTCTTATATTTCAATCTTATCATTTATACCGATTCTAATATTATTAAATTTATAATTATTTATATTAATTATTATAGCTATTATTATTATTATTATTATTATTATTATTATTATTATTATTATTATTATTATTATTATTATTATTATTATTATTATTATTATTATTATTATTATTATTATTATTATTATTATTATTGTAAATATATTATTAATACAATATATGATGACATAATAAATTTTATAAATAAACATATTTATTGAATTTATTGTTCATTTAGTATTTTTCCAAAAAAGTAATTATCTAACATTGTCAAAACGTCTCTCATGGTTTGTGCTTTATAATTTGATAATATTTTTAATAAAAAGTTGAAACAAACATAAAAATTAACAGAATCGAGGTTTATAGTAACTTAAAATTCTTTTGATTTTAACAACTATTTATTAACTTAAAATAAATAAACTGATCTTGCCATCATCACTTAATTAAAACAAATTTACGACTAACATTTTCTGACTTCAATGAACTTCAAAGACAATCCGAATGATTATTTAAAATATGGCTTTGTGGCAGGTCATGACTATATGATAAAGTTGTATCATACAACTCAATAAAAACAGTTATAAAAACAATTATTTAACATTACAACTTGTATGACTATGTTAAATTTTAAAAAAATATTTAAAAAATGAAATCATAATAAAGAGAATGTAGTATTTATTTAGATATTAATATATATTATACATGATAAATTTAATTAATTAACTACTTATAGTTAATCGATTCTAGATTAAAATATTTAAGACTTCAGACGAACGACCTTAAAATTTAATTAAAAATATAATTAAAATTTTAATAGTTTAATATTTTGTATTAAAATATTTAAGTAAGAACAATAGTTTTCAAAAATTACAAAGTATTGTTGGATTATTATTATTAAAGTCGGTCATTTTCTAAAACCTCGTGTTCTTTAGAAATAAATAAGCAAACTCAACACAGAAAAACTTTATTCGTAATTCATCATAAATACAATTTGTCAACAAATATAGACCTTTCTGTTAATGATAATTATTGACTATCGTGAGGTAGGTTGCCCACCTTTATCATCACTTTTCTTATAGGATAACTTTATTTGGTTTCTTTAATTCTAATAAATTCGATACTTGTTTTGTTAATTTTGATCACCCGCACTTACACAATATTTTTCTTTGACCGACTGGCAACTCGTTTGATTCTGATCTCTTTTTCTATAGTTCGTTGAAAGGAGAATTATCTAACTTTTTGATAAATGTTATTCAGTATTTTGCTCTGAGGACCCCTCACTAAATATTTATTTTATATTTAGATTTCTCTCTGGATTTGACATTCAACCATACCCGTTTCCCCTGGTCTATATTAATTTTAAAATTTTAAAAATTTTAATTAATTTTTATGATTTTTGCCATTTGCGATTTACCGTGCATTTATTTTATTTAATAATTTTATGACAACCCAAACAGCATGAAGTCCGGAAAAGCAAATGTTATAAATAATTAATAAAATATTAGAGATTGAATATATTTACTCGCCAACCGTAAATCATATATTTATGATGAAAATGTATTTTCAGTACCTATTAGTATTATTAATAATTTTCTGTATCTATTTTTAAAATTATAAATCGATATTTTTTATTTATTTAAATAAATTAAATGTTATTTTGAAGTCTAAAATAAAAATAAATAAAATGCGTTTTTTAAAAAATGTTGATTAGTTTAAGGCTCAATCAATAATATATGATATATTTACTTTTTTTATATTAAAATAAATATCAATATAAAAAAATTAAGCAGTTCTGTAATCTATCTTTTAAAATTGTTTCTATTTCATATGGTGTGAGATTTGTGTTGATTAGTGGATTTCAAATCCTTCTAAGATTTTGTTAGAATCTTGGATTGAATAACTGTTATCTCAATTCTCTAGTTCTTGATCACAATCGACTGAAGGAATTGATTAATATTTATGAAGTGGTACAATGAAAAAAACAATTGTAAAATAATATTGTGTTAATGAACAAATATTACAAGTTTATTAAAATTTTCTTTCCTATAAAATAAAATTTATATAACTTTTAATATTTTAATAACTTTTATAAATTTGAGTTTTAATAACAAAATGTTTATTTTTTAATAGAACATATTTTTAAAAAATTATTGAATTAACTTGTAAATAAAACTTAAATTAAATTAAAAATTAAATAGTAAATAAAAGTATCAATATTTAAATCATAACAAAATAAATTATTTTAAATTAGAATAATAAGTCAGTGATGTACTTTAATCATTATAAAATCAGAATAATGAAATTTAATTATTTCTTTTAAACTTACTTTTAAAATTAAAAAGTAAGTTTAAAAAAAATTACATTTTTTAATTTGAATACTAACCACAAAGGTTTCAAACGTAATAATGTCTGAAATTGGAGGCCCTTTTTTGCATTTTGTCTTCTGAGATTTTTTCCATGAGACAATCATTAAAATAACACATACAATTTACAATTTAAATTTCATCAAATTAACAGCATATTTAAAAAAAAATTTAAATAAGTGATTATCACTAATATTAATCTAATATTTATAATGATTAAATCGGTTTATCACTTCAATTATATTCAATTATTTGCATTCCAAATCTCAAAGGATTTTAATAGACCTAGCAATTTAGAATAAAAATATTAAAACAAATATTATTTGCAAATAAGTTCGATAGCCAATGAATTTTTTATCATTTAAATATATATATATAGTAAGTAAAAATAATGTATTTCTAAAAACCATTAATGGATATCACTCTGAATGATTTTGATTTTTTGTTTGTTTTTAATAGAGTACCCATTTTTAATAAGAAAATATTTTAAAAATGTCTACAAATAATATTAGCACTGAATTTCTATAATTAAAATAGAAGAATCTAATTTTTCTAAAAACTAATTCGACTCAATAAAATAATAAATCTGACACAAATAATATTAAAATTATGAGTATAAGTTTAAATATTCATTTTGATTTTGTTTTTTGTAGATTTATAAGAATTAAGAATAATTGAGAATTAATAAATAAATTGAGTGATTAAATTTTAATGAAATTCATAGAAATAAATGAACTTTTAATCAAATAAATTAAACTTTATTGAATTAAAATGGAATCACTTTGAAAATTAAAACAAAATGTTGAATAATTTATTCGTAAAACTCAAGTATACGATTAGATTTATTTAATGAATTTTATTCAAATTGTTAATGAATCCGTCTGATATTGTCACGAATGGCAATGAATGAGATTCAATTGTTTCATTAAATCCAATTATAGCCATTTTACTTTTCCTTTCCTTCCAAAGAATTATCTTTATAAATCACTGATTATAATGTCGAGATATTATTATGATTACAAGTTGTTTTAATGATCAACTATATATATATTTATTATTATTATTATTATTATTATTATTATTATTATTATTATTATTATTATTATTATTATTATTATTATTATTATTATTATTATTATTATTATTATTATTATTATTATTATTATTATTATTATTATTATTATTATTATTATTATTATTATTATTATTATTATTATTATTATTATTATTATTATTATTATTATTATTATTATTATTATTATTATTATTATTATTATTATTATTATTATTATTATTATTATGCAGAAATGCTAATCATATATAAGATGATTTTAACTTCTGTTGTAGAATAAGATTGAATCGTAACCAAACATATATGAGCAATTACATTTAAACCTTTTTAATGTTTCCTTTGTTCTTTATTCTACATCCTTTTACCTCTAACAACTAGGTTTATATCCGGGATATTAATTGAAAGCCGCTGATTTTGACTGAGTTTGATTTGCATAAAAAGTAAGTATTCATAAAGTTTAATGGATTTGAATTAAAGTATTTTTTTGTCAAGATTTTTTCAATAGATTTATAAAAATACAAAATTTTAAATTAATTTTATTTAAATTTTGAGTAATGGCAAATTTACTGGAAAATATAATGCAATTAAATAATAATTAAAAATATAATAATAATAATAATAAATAATAATAATAATAATAATAATAATAATAATAATAATAATAATAATAATAATATAATATAATATAATATAATAATAATAATAATAATAATAATAATAATAATAATAATAATAATAATAATAATAATAATAATAATAATAATAATAATAATATTATAAGGACTTTTTGGTTTTTCGCCTCTGATTTCTTTGTAAATGACATAATATAAATAATAATTATTATTACGAATGTTTTTATTTCCCGTTTAATTTTTTATTTTTATTCCGAGGATTCCTATAAATCTAATTTCTACTTTAATATTTAAAACGACTTTTTAAATAAGTCTTACATATTTCTAAAATTCGTAATATATAAATATTTAAATTTTTAAAAAGTATTTATTTGCATTAATTTTTTGCATTAATTTACGACCTTTTACAATAGTTATTAATAATGAAATTTTACCTATTTTATATAAATTGTTTTTTTTACTAAAAAGTAATGCTTTATTATATTACAGTAAAAGAGCAATTTTTCTTTCATTGTATGTATTAGTAAAAAATTAAAAAATTCAATTGTTCTCTTGTTTTTTGATGTTAAATTTTATATCAGCAATAAATATTTTTAGTTCCATCAGAAAATTCCATTTTTTCTTTGTTCACCTCTGATTGGTTTTTGTTTTCTTTTTCCTTTTTGTGCATACTACTAGACATCAGATATTTACCTTGTGTAACACAAACAATTGAAACTGCCTTTTATTAAATATAGAAATAAATTTGATGTTTATAATCTTAGGAAAAAAATGAAATATTAAAATATTTTTTAATTCAGCATAATATCTCCTTTTTTCAGAAATTTGAACTTTTAATTTGAAAAAACAAAATTCTTCAAACGACAATATTACTTATACTTATTTTAATACCAAGAAAGAAAAATATTATTAAATTGTTTATTATTTATTATTTAACAAGTAGATTCAATTAAAAATTCTATAATTTTCCCTTAAGAGTCAGAATGCTCATACTTAAACCGAATGGCATAATCTGTAATAGAGCATGAACGCAAAATTAAGGGGGGAAATTTTGCAGAAAAATAAATATTTATGTCTTTGTGATTTGTTTGATCTTCGTTTTATAAACAAATTTCATTAATTATTACAAGCTGTAAATATTTTAATATTAGGCAATCATACGCAATCGAATATCTGAAAAAGGATGGACCGAAAATTTCATGTTAAATATAAAACAAAATATTTATCGATTCTTATAGGAATGAAAAATTATGCAGGTTATGAGTAGAATATTATACTAAATGATGTCAATCTTTTGGTAGAGATCGTTCAGAATAGAAATTTTCTTTTATTACGTTTCAGAATAATTTTTAACTTTAATCCTTTCAATCTCCGAATCTGAACTTTCCGATATTGAAAGACCTTAAAGTTGTTCAAAATTTCAAGTTAGGATTAATATCTCAATGTAAATTTTAACTGAGGATGGTGATTCTAAGCCAAAATCTGGAGATTAAAAATCTGAAGAAACTAAAACAAAGGAAAATAGATGAAGATGAAGAGAAATCTTAAGAATCTGAAAATTTAACAAAAGACATGTTAAACTTATTCTTTGTCATAAAATGATAAAGCATAAAGAATCATAAGTAGAACATTATTTATCATCTGTAAAAAAAGTATTGTTTAGTTGTCGAGGCTATATTGATGATCTCATTTGATGATCTAATGCATATTTTCAATATTATGTAATTTGTTAAAGTTAAATTAAAGTTTAAATTTCTTAAATCAAGTCACTTAGTGATTATCTTAAAAGACTTATAAGCTAGTTTGATTAACTTTTTATCTAGGGATGTAATATTCGTGAGGTACGACTGATATGTTACGCCGGGTATGCGCGTTACTTACATAACCATTTAGTGTATTTTTATAAAATATGTATATTAAAAGCTGAGCATGTAATAACCCCCGTATAAACTTTGCCATTCTTATGTGCCTAAAGCATCACAAAAAACCAATGTTTTATTAAAACAATAAAAATAAAAAATGTAATAAGTCAAAAAAAGAAAATTAACTTTTATACAATTTTATAGACAATTATGTTTTCAATTTATAAAATTATATATATATATATATATATACGATACATTAATTGAATTAAGTTTTTCAAGTAGTTTTGGTAGTTTGATAGCTTATTACCAGTTTCTGTATTGAAATTGTAGTCCACAGAGGTGTGATTGTATCTACCATGGTTTCAATTGAAAGGAGGTTAAAGATAAAGATTCATCTTATTTTTTTGCCTTAAAACCAAACTTTGCAAACATATATTGTCCAGTGCATCAGGATAAGTGTATAACAGTGTTAACTTGACACTGTTTTTACACTTACCTGACGCTCAGAGAAAACTGAGCGCTTCCCGCATAATACTGATGAGAGCCATTAGCTCGAAACTAGTCTACTATTGGGAAATGTACTGGATGTCACTTAATGTATCGCATATTCTTTGAATATAATCAGACATAGTGATCAATGAAATATATATATATATATATATATCACATTTTACAAAAATAATAAAACATTAACAATAATAATCCTTAATAATGACTTGAAATTGACTGTGCCGAAAATTCATGAATATCATAAACATCGATATTTTTACTGATTCATAGTCAAATAGATATTTTTAATAAATATAAATATAACGTCACTTGAAAATGAAAAGAAATCATAGGTGAAAATTATAAAAAGGTTCTTATAATCTTTATTTTTTTAATATTTATTATTTGTAATTTATTATATAATTTTTTTTATTATAACTTGTAAGTATTATTTAAAATTAAATGTTGAAAAATTGAATGTTGAAGGTAATATTATCAAGGATAGAATAGCAGTTTTGTAGTTTTATATACTTATTTTAAATAAAATTAACTTTATTGGAAATAAAAAGACTACAATATTTGTTTTTTTATTATTTTTAGAAAGTATTTGAACGGAAAATATTATAATTTTTAGAACTTTTGTGTTCATGAATTGTCTATGCATATTTAATTGGTGCTACAAAGATTAAGTTTGCATTTATTTTATTTATTTAATTTTTCTAAAATGGTTGTTTAATTATTTATGTAAATGTAAATAATTTGTACATAATTATACAAAAACAATTTACCATTCATTTATCAAGTAATTCCATTATGCATGTCCGCTTTTAACAATTGTTAATTAAAACAATATTTATTTTGTCATGGATAAAAATATGTATTATAGAAAATAATAAAAATAGATTGTTTTAATAATTTACCAGCAAAGGAGTTTTTATATTTAGTTATTTGAATATCTTTATTTGTTTTAATATTTTATTATTACACATTTTGTAACTACTGTTAGTTGCAGTAGTTTTGCATCTTCCAATTCATATTTTAAATATATTTTAATATATAAATTAAGTTTTCTTTCAATATTCAAACAAATATAAACTCAATGTTATCCAGCAGAATTCTCACTAAAATCAAAAAATTAACTTCAATTTAAACAATTTAGTAAAATAATTTTAATAATCTGCCTTAATATGTAAATGTAAATTGTATTTTTATTTTCAAACTATTTTTTATAATTTCATAACGGATCATTTTTGAAAAAAATTACAAAAGTACCTAAAAAATAAAATTTGATGAAGGTCCCACTATTTGTTTGGTTAAATGTATGAATATAAAAACAATTTAATAGAAATATTTGGAAGAGAAATTAAATTAAATTTGCTGTTGTTCTTGTTATTTTTTCAGCATGTCCACTATCATTACTTAAAGAAAGAGAAACACGATTCTGTAGGTCTCTGTCAACATTTTTGAAGCGAACTTCAAAACTGTAAGCAAAAAAATACTACACAAATTTTCTATTGACAAAAAACTATATACAACAATCTACCTTATGACTTTTACAGACTCGCGGCTCATTTCAAGAAATTTTGTGGCTCACAAGAAGGTTTATAAATATTTTTAAAATATACTAAAAATCAAAAAAGAAATCTAATTAAAAAAAGATATATATATATATATATAACTGAACATTATTTTTAGTGTAAATAAAAATGAAAATGTAATTTTATTTTATTTTCTCTTCATTTAAATAAATTTTAGTAACGTTGACATGTATTGATTTTTCTAATATTAAAAAAAGATTTAGCTTCATTTATAAAATGGCATTGATATATATAGTCATTGTTTGAAACTTTATTTAAAATTTTTTAGATATTTTATTTTTGACTCTGCTAGATTTAAGTTGGCCAAGCCTACTTTTTAGCAGAAACTACTGCATAGCTGCACAATGACTTTAAATAGTGTTGGTAGTAAATTACTCTTTATGAATATATTATTATTAATATTATTATTATTATTATTATTATTATTATTATTATTATTGTTATTATTATTATTATTATCAATAAATAATTAAATTAATTTGTCAACGATTTAATTAAAAGAAAACGTCAATAAAAGTTTCATCGTACGATATATTTTGTTGGATTGTGTTCTGATCTTGTTTATCAATTTACATGTAATGGGTGTAATGCCACATACATTGGAGTTCCCGTCATCTCTGTACTCAAGTTCTAGTGCATTGTCGATTGAAGGATTTGACCAATATTAAAGAGCACAATAGAGGCTGTAAAAGTGAAATAGGAATGTCTGATTTTAGAATTTTGTTGAATAATTTTAATAATTATTGGGAACGCGTGATATGTAAAGCATTGCTAATTTGAGGGCATTGGATCCAAAGATTAATGTACAAAATGCTATGACTACGAATGTTTTAAATGTTTTTAAGTATTTTAAGTATGTTAAATCATGATAAATTGATTCATGTGTATTGTTTTACAAAATTCTTTTAATTTTTAATATTAATAAAATAATTTAATTTAATTTATAAAATATTACAATATTATTTTAAACTATAATATAGATAAATATTTATTATTTATATAAAATAAATTTTAAAACGTTAGTTAAAAGCATTTATATATTTATAAGTGTTTATTTATTAAATTAATATAAAATAATAATTTGTTTAAATTATAAGTTAATTCAAAAATATTTGTTGTTGGTTTTTTGTGCCTGAAGATGACAGTGATGTTGTCGAAATATATCGTACGAAGAGTCTTTTATTGGCGTTTTCTTTTTATTATTATTATTATTATTATTATTATTATTATTATTATTATTATTATTATTATTATTATTATTATTATTATTATTATTATTATTATTATTATTATTATTATTATTATTATTATTATTATTATTATTATTATTATTATTATTATTATTATTATTGTATTGTCTTTATACATAAATTTAACTTACTTGTCCGAATCTGTAATTAACCTTCTGTCTATAGGAAAGTGTCAACCGGGAATTGTTTGTACTGGGAAATGTAAATTGTGGCTCATTATCATTTTCATCAAGAACGATAATTTTAATTTTCACTCTTTTAAACAACCTTGGCATTCCACAGTCTTCAGCTTTAATAAAAAATTCATAATACGGTGGATTATTCATGAAAGTCGTCAATGATTCACGGTCCAGTGATATTGTTGTAAAAATCTCAATTTGCCACCCAAAGAATCCCGACTCAGTTGACTTTCGTTCGGCGTCGGTAAGTCGTTTGGAAAATATTTTAAATGGAAAATTATTTTCAACAATTTCAATGGTGAATAGCAAATCGGAATTAATTCCAGCATCAATGTCATTCGCATAAAATTTTCCCACAAACTGAGAAGGTTTCCCATTTTCGGAAATTGTGTATACAGAACCCTGAGCTATGGAGAACTCTGGAAAGTTGTCATTGAAATCGAGAATTGTACAATTAACTGACACGGAACCTGACAGTTGAGGTTTACCGAAATCCGTTGCTATGACGATAAAAGAGAGAAATCCTATTGTTTCACGGTCAATTTTCCCATTTGAAGAAACGATACCAGTCTTTTCGTCTATAAAAATGATATCGACAGGTAAGTGATTAACAATTTTTAGTGTGTACTTAATTTCACTATTTAAACCTTTATCAAAGTCGTTGGCCTGGAACTCACGTATATAGAAATTGTTTTTTTGCCTTATCGGATCAGAATCTTCGTAAATCGCAAAGTCAATATTGGATTCTAAAAAGATCGGAGCATTGTCATTGATGTCAATGACTGTTACCACCAAGGATTTATTACTTGACAAGCTAGGTTTGCCAAAGTCTTGACAACGAATCGTCAAAAAGATACTTGAGATCTTTTCCCTATCAAAGGTTGCTAAAGTTACAAGTCGATACTGATTGTTTGACAAAGTATGTCTCAGTTCCATTGAATTCGGAAGAGATTCTTTGACAATTTCACAGGTTACTCTGGCATTGTTACCCGAATCCTTGTCTATAACGGTTATCATTCCAATATCCTTACCAGGTAGGTTCTCTTCAATCACAGTAATAGTCGAAGTTCCAGTCGTTGCGGAAAATATGGAGATTTCAGGTGATTCATTATTAATATCAGAGACCGTGACGATCACTTCACAAGTTCCAAACCTAGAATGCATGTTAACATTTCTAGCGATTATTGGTACTTTGAAGATTTTGTTTTCATGATAATTTAATAGCTTTTTCAAAAACAGCTCCCCATTTGAATTAATTCCGAATTGGGATTTGATTTCGTTGTCTGCGTAGTTGTCAATTTCGTACATCACTAACGCATTCTGCTGCGAGTCTCTGTCTTGTGCTGTTACTTTGAAGAACGATTTCGAAAGAGGATAATCTTCGGCTATTTCTGTGATGTAGGAAAGATTTGGAAATACGGGATTGTTGTCATTGACATCCTTTACTTCAATATCGAGTTTCAGATAACATTTATGATCTGGAACTCCGTCGCTCGCCTCAATGATTAAATGATATGATTTTGTGGTTTCGTAGTCGAGTTCACCGGTCAAAATGATTTCCAGAATGTATGGTCGAGTGATTATGTTGCTTTGGGATATTTCTAGTCGAAATAAATCCGATTTATTCAATAATGTGATTTCGGATTTTTTAATACTGTAAAAAGTATCGAGATCCTCCGGACGATTGATGAAGTCTTTCGTGTCATGCGGAATGGCATTTTCTGGCCAAGTTATCAGTTGGTGGTCTTCAGAGACAAATGAGCATTTATTATCATTGATGTCTTTGATTTCTATTATGATTTGGAAAATCTCTAGGAAATTGTTTTTGTTGTAGCAATTTACTGGAAATTTGAAATTGCAATCTTTTTTCCGTGGACAAAGGGCCTCCTTATCAATGCGTTTGTTTACAATGACGTTTCCATTTTCAGCGGACACATTGACGTAATCGGATGTGCCAGTTTTCATTTTGATGAAATTCAACCGACTTTGGTAAGCCATAAGATTGCTGGATAAATGTTCCCGTAAAGACCCGATTACTGTTCCAATGGAAGTCTCTTCAAATATAACGAATCTGATATTATTCAAAGCGACGCAAAGAGATAATGATAAATATAATGTACAAGTGACTTGATATATTATAGATATTCCACATTTCAGTCTTAACATAACTATATAAAATATTAATTTTATTGTATATATCATTTACTTCTCCGATGTGATTGGACAGTTAATAGACTTATTCTGATTGGTGAATTTCATTTAGATTTTAAATAATAGAATTCAAAATTATAAAGATTTTGTTTATAAAAGTTATTATTATTATTATTATTATTATTATTATTATTATTATTATTATTATTATTATTATTATTATTATTATTATTATTATTATTATTATTATTATTATTATTATTATTATTATTATTATTATTATTATTATTATTATTATTATTATTATTATTATTATCATTATTATTATTATTTTTACGAGAAAAACACAGTTATAAAATTATTCAATCTTAATTTTATGACACAGATTCTTGCAATCAAGAGCAATGTTTTACTACGTGGACAATGCCAAACTTTAGTTTTAAAATTTTAAAATATTTCGGTTTGTTTTAGTTTTCCTTAATTTTTTATAAACGTTTCATAATATTTTGTTTTTAAGTTATTTTTTATAAAATTTCAAAAAACTTTTAATATTAAAACTGTAAATATACATAAATATCGTGTTTGAAAATAAAATTATAAATAATTTCAACAAATAAATAAATAAATAGGTAAAGTCATTTGCCTAGTGTTTACTTATTAGGTTATTGCTAAATTATTATTAAATTTTCTCACTCTTTTTTCTTTTCTAATCTTTTTTCTTTACTTTTTCCCTCTAAATACTTTAAAAGATATATAAATTCAAATTTAAAAAATTGTAATTTCAAATATGAAAATTGAAATAAATTTAAACATTTTAAAAAATATTTTTACTATTCGAATTTGTTGAATTTGGATTATTCGTATGGCTGGTTCAGATAAACTGGAAAATAACTTGTCAATAGTAATATCATTTATAAAAATATAATTTAAATAAATGAATAAAAAGTGAGAAAATAGCTTTTATATTTATTTGAGAAAATATTGAAACAATACAAAGATATATCAATATAGAAAGAATAATTAAATTCTTTCGTTGAAGACCATTAAAACAACAAATCACAGGAAAAATAAGTAGACTGCAAACAGATAATTGCTAATTACTGTTCTCATGGGCTTGATATTAAAATGGTCCAAAACAGGAAGTAAGGACAAACATTAGTTAGTAGTAATTTCATTAAACATTAATATAAAGATTTTAAATATTTTATTTTATTAATTATAATTATATACAAAAATGTAAAATAATAATTATTATTTTTATTATTATTATTTTTTCAAAAACCACATAACATTGGTATTGATTAATTAAGTAAAAGAAAGCGCCAATATAACATATAGATTATACTACAATATATTTCGACAGACTCACTGTCATCGCCAGATAAATATGAAGTTGAAACTATAAAGAATAAATTACTTTTATTTAAATTAATTTATTCTTTTATATTTAAAAAAATATTTTACTACAAATCATAAATTCAGTTTTTATAAATCACAAGGATTAAAAGATTTTTATTTTTTAAAATTCCATAAATTCTATAAAATATTTTTAAACAAAACTATTTTACATTTATTTTCATCCTGCAGCACAAAATTGCGTTTATCAATATCAATAAATTCGCAAAGTCGAGTGTGATCAAGAACTAGAAAGCGGAAATGACGAGGAGTCATTTCAATGTATGTAACATTACACCAATGACATATATATTGATAACCAAGATTCGAACACAACTTAAGTATTACTTGAAATTCACTTATAAACGCAAAATCCAGACAAAAATAATGTTCACTGATGTTAATCAATTCTTTCAGTAGACAGTGATCATGAACAGTTTTCAAGAACTTGAGAAATTTGTTTAAATAAAAGTAATTTATCCTGTAACGTTTCAAGTTCGAATCTACCTGACGATGACACTGAGTCTGTCGAAATATTTTGTAGTGTATTATATATGTTGGATTATTGCTTTTTTATTATTATTATTGATATTCATAAATTTCTGGCACAAATACTACAAGATGTATACAAAAATACATTACACATACTGTATGGGAAAAAATAAATGTAATTTTTTTAAAAATGCCCAAAGTACAAAAAAAATGGGCGAGAAGTTTTATTTAGTTTAAAATTGCATTCCTAGGATAGTTTTATAAAGTTATTAAATTAAATAAACTTTATAACTTACAGTGTTGGAAATATCTTTTGATATTCAAAAGGCTGGATTGGACAAAGTAAATGTAATTTTTTAATTAATAGTAAAATATGATCCCACAATTTTTGAAAATAATTTAGATATATATAGAATTATAAACTAAGGGTTATGATTGCTCGAAAGTCACTTTCTTATAACGAAAGACCTTCAATTTTTAGAAGGAAAAAAGAACGAATGAAATAAAAGAAAATGGCTGAATTACTACAGGTAACACCTAGATGTATAAGTTATGTATGTAAAAAACATATACTGAACAAGATTTTAAATCAAAACGGAATAATTTTGGTAGGAAAAAGTCTCTTTCAGATAAAGAATTATTTGAATTAAAAAAAATAATAATTGATGTAGATAGATTTATATCTGGACCTAAACTTACAAATAAAGTAGAAAAAAAAATTCAAAAAGGTTATCTCATCAAAAACGATCAAAAGATTTGCTACGTTTGTAGGGTTTAAGGCTATGAGATCTAAAAAAGAACATTTTATATCTATAAAGAATAAATTAGTTAGATTAGAATTTGCCAAAATATTTTATTGTGAGGCCTAAAAGCTATTGAAGAAAGATTATCTGGTCTGATGAATCAAAAATAAACTTGTTTAATAGTAATGAAATTAGTTATGTATGGCATAGAGCTGGCGAAAGATTGAAAAATAAATTTACTGGAAAAACTGTTAAACACAATGGTGGAAGTATTATGGTTTGGGGTTGTATAGGTGAAAATGGAGTTGGAAATTTATGGAAAATTTATGGAAAAATGGATTCACTTAAATAAATTAAAATTTAGTAAGTAATTTAAATGACGCATTCATAAAAATTAAACAAATATGGGAAAATATACCGCTTGAATCTCTACAGAAACTTGTAGATTCAATATATAAACGTTTATCTGAGGTTATTCAAAACAAAGGAGGTGCTACAGACTATTAGTTAATAAAAAATAAAAAAATTACATTTATTTTTCCTATTTTTTTACCAATTAAAAAAATCGATATTTTTTGTATTAAAAAAATAAAAATAAATGTTTTTCAAATCATGCATGTGTATATAATATTCGATTTGTATAATTTGATATTTCTTTTTCTTTTTTGTTACAGAAACATAGATAAAACATTAAAAAGTAAAACAATTACATTTATTTTGTCCCATAGTGTATCAGCCGCAGAATCGTTCTTTATCAATAAAAACAAACCAACCATCACTATTCAACTAACACAAATAAAATTCAAACCAAAAAATATAAAATTAAAAACCTAAAATTTGAAAATAAAAGTTAAGAATTGAAAATCTAAAAAAATTAATTATTATTATTATTATTTTTATTATTATTATTATTATTATTTTTATTATTATTATTATTATTATTATTATTATTATTATTATTATTATTATTATTATTATTATTATTATTATTATTATTATTATTATTACTATTATTATTATTTTTATTATTATTATATCAAATGTGCACAGACTCGAAGGCGGAGATCCGACGCAGATAATTATACACGATATCATTTATGAATATCTTTACTGGGAATTTCAATGACTTAATGAATCGAAAGAACGTAAGTAAGTGCATCGGATTGAAAGAGGGATTAAAGAATCATAAGCGAAAATTATTCACTAATTTTAGAATTCCTGTCCCTATAATCCTTTTTTCATCTTCAATTAGAGTATGAAAGCTGTAAGAAAAATTTCATTTTTACTTTCTTTATATTATTTGAAAGGTTTTTAGTTACTTTTTTATATTTTGGAGTTTTTCAGTGAAATTTGTGCTGAATAAATACTATTGTAGGTAAATATGAATTTGAACTGTTTGGTTAATCTTTGCAAATCTCATTTTTCTTCATTTCGACTAGAGATTAATGTCTTTTTTCTATTTAAAACTATATCTCAAAACTGCCTTTTTTAATTGATACATTTTTATTTTATCTTACCAATATAATAATTATCTCATATTTTTTTATTTTGAGTTCATTTTAATAATATTTTCCTATTTTTTATTTATTTAATTTTTTGTTTATTTGTAAAAATTCAATACCACCTCTTCCCATTAAACTTGGTTTTATAAAGAATGTTGTTAAGCAATAGGTAAAGTCAACTCACAAAGGTTCGAATATCTGATAAGAAATTTCTTATTTTACAAATATTTTCTATAATATCTTTAATGCAAATTAGATGCTTGCCCTTCATAGCGCTGCATTAATTTAAAGTATTTTGTATATTTTACTTACATAAAATGTGATTTATTACACCTTAGATATTCATAAAATTACGTATATTTTCATAAAATACAAAAAAGTAAATAATCGAAAAACTGTACGTGCTAGAACAAAACTGTAACCAGATTTGGATTGAGAATCAGAAATACATTCAAAAAAGCTGGTTTTTGTCTCTGATGAGAAACAAAAGTTTCATTTTGTTGACCTGTGTAATTTTAACTTCCTGTATAAGTCTGATTCGGAATTGTTAAAAATGTTTATTTTTTTCTTTCCTAGTGGATTGTAAACATTATGTGGATATAAAGACATTGCAATTTGTGCTTTAGAATTTAAAGAAATATTTTTGTTTAAAAAAGCTAAATCTGTCAATAATAGTCAAGTTCTTTGTCTGAAAAGAAACTGCGTTGGTTTATTGGACAAAGTAATAAAATCTCTTGTATACAGATGGAAATCGAATTTTGTATCGGCATTAAAATATCGAAATTGGAATTTAACAGCATGTTGAAGATTTGGAAAATTTATATAACCATAATATTTAAACAAATTTCATTTAATTTTTATAAATTCTACTTAAATTTCTAACATACTAATAAAATAAATTGAATAAATTATCTGATAGAAATAAATACAATAAATTATTGGCTTTATCGAAAGAGCAGCAAACACGAGCAACCCTGACTGTTACAACTCCATGACTTGCTGGGACTTACATGAATAAGCCAAACAAACATATACTAGAACGTATTACAAAACGAAAGTTCTAATTTCAGAAATAATATAAATATGGTAAATTTACGAGAACTCTTTTTTATTATATGAATACCAAAATTCAAAATATAGAAAGCTGAAAACTTCAACTGGATCACGGGTTGGCCATGCCTGGCATAATACAAATTTAATACATTTTTTTGAAAGTTTTAGAATTTATTGTGACCCAAATTTAAGTGACTTAAACTCAATTTTGTGCCTCCTTTTTCCAAATTAGGAGTTTCCTTACCTTTACCTTTTTTCGAGCTTGTTTTAAATATAACTTTTTTTTGTTTAAATAAACACTTATCATCTTTACCATTAACAATTTCTTATATTTTTATTTTATTTTACCCGATCTACCAATGTTTGGAATTTATTCCTAAAATAAGTCCAAAAGTCAAATTATTAATAAATAATTGACAAAATTAGAGATATTTAGAGATTTTATTATTAAGCAGGTGGGAAATTTTTACGTTTCTTGTCTAAAATATTGCTGTGAATTTTAATATCTGCTTCAATAATTTCTTGCTCCCTACTAAATCGAAGACATTTCTATTCTTACATTTAAAATCTACAACTCAATTCTATGTCTATGTCAGTTAAAACAAAAGAAGCCTGACAATTATATGAATTTTAAACATATACACGAACATAAGCAATTTAACAAATCAAGCATTAAATGTTTTCTTGTTGAAATTGAAGATGATTACTTAAATCAGTGATTTCATGGAGATTCAGAGTATAATTTCGTGATCATAAAATGAGTATTTTATTAAAGAAAAATTTAATTTAATTATATGTGGTACACCCAATAAGCAGGGCAACTGAAAAAGTAATAAATTAGCCAATTAAAATAAATTTAAACTAACCAATAGCATCATCTTCAACATCGCTCGCAACATTCATATTTTGTTGAGTAAAGGTAATATAATAAAAAATAATAAAAGGGTGAGATGAATAAACAAAAATAGCTTAGTAAAAAAACATGAAAATTAACATGTTAATAAGCTATTTGTTTCACATATTAGAAAGGATCCATTTTATCAATGTGAGGATATTTAAGCATAATTATCAACGGACATAAAATTAAGTTTTAAAATGATTAAAATTAAAACTAAGATTTAAATTAACTTTTGATAAATTAAATATAAATATTTTAAATATCTGATTATAAATTATTATATTAATTATTAAATATAAAATAAAATAAAATTTAAATCCCGTTGTTAATTTTGTTTAAATACTCGGAAATATAAAGATATAATTTTGATTTTAATAAATTTTGAACTTTGAATGAATAAAAATTTTGAATTAAACGAAGATGTTTTCACAGCATCTAACAATCAAGATTAGCTACCAAATGAGATAAATAATCAGAGGCATTTTATACCTTTAATTGTTCAAATTTTAATTGGTTTAGAGGTTGGATTTTTTAAGTCGAATTGAGAGTTAGTCAAAATGCTGATAGTTAAATTAGTTTAGTTTAAAAGGTCGGTAATGCTGATTTTCTGTAGGAAATTTGAGAAAAAATAAAAATTCCCATGATGTGGAAAAACAGTCATTTGTAAACTAATTAATTTAACGACATCTGAAAAACTATATAACCTTACTTGGAAGAATTTTCTTTCAGCTCCCGTAGTTTCTTGTCATTGTACCGATAAACTACTCTTACTACGAAAATGTTAAGTGAATTTCAGGGGTTTTAAAGAGACGCATTTTACAATCAAAAATTGTAGAGATTGTCCAAATTTTATTTAATTTCGCATTGAGGTGAGTTTAAGAATCATGTGTGGAATTATCAGAGAAATGCAAATTTTTTTAAAATCTGTTTGAGTCGTTTTAGTGGCATGGTTTTTCAAAAAATATGGTGAAAATAATAATGGCCTCGTCGACCAATTCAAATCTAGATCAGGCATTTTCCTTATGCTTTGTAAAACATTTGTAAAACTGCTCGAATTCTTACGCTTCCCCGGTCGTAAAGTAAGTAGTCTACAAACGATTTAATGCCAACACGTAAATCATTAAAAATGATTCAAACATCCAAACTATTTTCATAGCCTGATTAGAATTTGAAAATATGACTAAGCCACATCCATTAACTTGCATTAATGAATAATAATATATTTATGTGTGTGTGTGTGTCAATATATTAAAAACATTTTAATAATAAAATACGACAAAACTTACACCGACATATTAAACAAAAATTAAAATAGTATTCTGAAAAAATTGTATCTCTTCTTATAATACTTTTCACTAGATTGAAAATCAGTAAAATTATTTCTCATTTATTAATATTTTGAAATGATTAAATAAAACAACGATTTAATTTGACACTCCAATAATCACAAATTACAATGACAATATCAGCAAATAAATTCCATGTTGTGGGAAGCCTGATTTTATAGTGAAACTATAAATTCACAAAGTAAGGAGATGGGGGAGGAGGAAGTGGAGTAGAATTTACATATATGTATATTATATCGTTTGGATGAAAAATAACCTAACTGGAACATATAATACACTTTACAATTAAAATGGCATTCAAAAATAAAATAAAATAAATTAAGGATTAAAACAAATATCAGAAACATTAAAATTCCTCAACTATCACATTATTCTTGAGTTTTATAGGTCACAAACAATATTTATTTTCATAACAACATAAACTATATATCTATTTCTACATCACATTATTATGCTGATTAATTGTTGTTTTAATTATTTGTTTTAATTTGTTGAAAAATTAGATTTGAGAAAAATTATTTTGCAAATTAGTGATAAATATTACAGAATAAATATTTGGGATTATTTTTGTTCTTGATTTGGTTAGTGAGTGCCTTGCACTAGTGCAGTTGCACTGGATCAATGAAACAAATCGATCGTGTCAATGATAATCAATAATTCCAAATTTTTAGAAAAGTCAAATAATGCTAAAATCGGAATTTTTTTCAAAATTTCTTCAAATTTCTTTCTCATCCTAGAAATTGTTTTCATTTGCTTTGTCACGAATGCTTGCACATATCAAAGTCAAAGCGATATTTTTATGATTCTTGTTTTAGTTAACAATTTTCTTGAGATGATTGATTTTTTTATGTATTTATGAGATACAATTTTGATTCTTTTTCATAATTGTATATCAAAATTCGATATACAATTCCCAAAGAATTATCTTTCCTTATCAGTCATGCAATATTCAATGTAACTTATGGATATTATTAAGTAATAATATTTACAATAATAATAATAATAATAATAATAATAATAATAATAATAATAATAATAATAATAATAATAATAATAATAATAATAATAATAATAATAATAATAAAATAATAATAATAATAATAGTAATAATAATAATAATAGTAATAATAATAAATAAATAATAAAAAATATTAAAATAATAATAATAATATTAAAAGAAATTTTTATTTTGGTTTTCACCTCTGATTGCTTTTCATTTTGCCATGACACAAATAATTTTTATTATTTCACTATGAATCCGTGATGATATCAGTGTTTTATTTATATCATTACTGATTCATATTCAAATAATATAAAAATCTTTTTGTCATTGCAAAAATAATAATAATAATAATAATAATAAATTTTTAAAAATATAAGTTAATTAATATATAAATATTATATAAAATATTATCACAAAAATGTAATAACAAATAATTATTAATAGCTGGAAGTATAATTTGAAATATTATTTAGACATTCATGCTGATAGCGTCGCACTTTGATTTATTTTTCTTCGAAAATTCTCAGTTGGAATCCTTCCTGGAAAACGTAAATGATCTCATCTATGTAATTTTTGAATCGTGTTTACACAATAATTAACATTTCATTTTTTAATGTTTTTAATATATATATATATATATATATATATTATTTTCTACGAAATTTGACTATGAATCAGATTTATTTAAGGTATTCATAGTCAAATTTTGTAGAAAATATTATGTCACTTATAAAGAAATCAGACGTGAAAAACAAAAAGTCTTTATAATACATATATTGCAATTAGCTTGTCTTGTAACAATATTAATCGATTATAATCAATAATTTTCGCAAGTAATTATGATTGGTTAATATTTGATAAAGGCTCTGTCAAAAATTCGCATTTAGATTGAATTTAACTTATTGATAAATTATCACCAGCAAAAAAGAAAAGTGTAATAATAAAATGTAAAAATAAAACATGTATTTTAGGATAATCACCTAAATATATTAAAGTAATTATAAAACTGATTAAAAATAATTTTTTAGCTTTTATCGGTCATTCAGAACAATCAAGAAAGGTTTTTCTCAATGTTCATGTTTCTTTCTATAATATTACCGAATTCTTTATTTTCATATTTCCTTAATTGGGCAAATAAAGTTTTATCGCTGTTTCATGGAATAAATGGCCTACATAGGTTTCCTAGATTATGACTTTTTGCTGTGAAACAGTTTTATCGCTATACAAATATCATTTGGCAATGTGGATATTATTGCTAATTATTATTTCTATAACTCTAAAATAAATTTAAAATACGGAAAAAACCCTTTAAAAGTTTTCATTGGAGGAGGAATTGAGTCTTTAGTATTAGAATTCCTTTGATATAAAATAAAATTTTTGTCAGTTTTTTAATAACATATAGTCTTTTAAATCCTTAGTGCCAACCAAAGCTAACGGTATTGTATGTCCAGGCGATCTCTTTATAATGAACCATTTGCAAATATGCTCTTTGACTTTACGCTGTGAGTTGTTATACCTGGACATTTGATGATTAGTAAACTTTCATATTAAGAATTGTTTTGATCTATAGTCATACAATGATTAATATGAAAATTATTGTATTTAATAAAAGATCAAAGATGAAATCAAAAGATAATGATGATAGATTAGTAAACTGTATTATATTTTCACTTTGATTTTTATACCCAAAATTGCTGATATGCTTCACCATATCCATTGGAAAAAACGCCTTAAAACATTGATGATATTCAAATTATTTTTTAATTTTAGCACGACACATTTGTTTTGATGGCATATCAGTAAAAATCAATGGTTTCCTTAGTCAGTCTTTCTACAAACGCCTTAGAATGTCGATTTTTATTCAAAAGAGAAAACAGCTTTTTATAGTTTTATTAAACTTTTCCAACGTCGAAGATAATGACCAAGATCTTAAAATCAAACCCTTAATCATATTTCTATTATATTTAAAGTCACAAAAGCTATTCAAAGTATTGTATAAGCCTGTATCTGTTGGCTTTCTATATATTTTCGACTAATAAATCTAAACATGGAAGAAATGAATTGACTTCTTCTTCTACTGTGAACTAAATATTAGAATGAAGCCCATTCATATAATTTAAAAAAGTAACAACATCACCAGAACTAGAAAATACTAAAAATATATCATCAGCGTAACGCTTTTATATTTGTGGCTTAACAAAAGGAAATTCCGAAATCTGTTTCTTTATTTGAAAGAAAGATTGACGCAAGAGTTGGAGCTAAAAGCAATCCCATATCTACTCCATCAACTTGTTGATACCACTTATATTTAACAAGGAAAGCAACATTAGAAGTGGCAAACCTCAACAATGCACGAAATGCAACTTTGTCTAATGTCTGATAATCCAACATCTTCTCTCTCCACAAATCACAGCAAAGATCAATAGTTTCATTTAATAGGACATTTGTAAACAAACTAATTACATCAAAGGACACCATATAATCAGAAAAATCAACGGCTTGGTAAGTTATAAAATCAACAAATTCAAATGATTATCGACACTCATATTACTTAGAAATCAAAGGTTTTAACAATGAATCAAGAACCTTACCAACCTTATACTGTGCTGAACCTATCATGGAAAGCACCAGGCGCATTTAAACATCCTTTTTGTTAGTTTTTGGTAACCCATATAATTTGGCAGGTTGAGACCCAACCAATCATTAGGCAAAACAAATTTGTTTAAAATAGTTACAAAATCATTAAAATCAATAAATATGTTTGGCAATAAATATCAAACCTCGATAGGTTTAGTTTCTGATCTAGTGTATAAACTTTCATGTAATGGGTGCAATGCGACATACATTGGAGAGACCTCCCGTCATCTTCGCACACGAATTGAGGGACATAGCCGATTGAGAGGTGTGAGTAATATTATTGAGCATATAAAAATGTGCAAAGGAACAACTGATTTTAAAGATTTTAAAATTTTATATAAAAACTTCAATAATAAGTGGTAAATAATTTTATGTGAGGCTTTGGTGATTAAATCACAATCCCCTCAAATAAACGTTCAATCAGAAACAAATTTATTGACATTATTTGATTAAATCATTAAATCGTAACTATTACATCATTATTGTTTCCGTATATAACATTTAGCAAAGATTATGATGGTAGACTGAAGATGAGAATATTTCCTCGAAATATATTTTTTTTATTTGGCGTTTTCGACTTTTGTTAATAATGGGCTATTATTTTTTCGATATTTAAATTCAAAATATTTAATTTATAACAAATTATTAAAATTATTTAACATTAGATAATGAAATAGAAATCAAAGTTCATTTTTTAAAATTTAAAATTTTTTTAAAATTAATAAATAATTTATTTATTAAGATCGTTGTATCAATGAAGAAAAGTAAAAAAATTAAAGATTTTATAAAATTTGTTTAAATTCATTTATTGATTTATTTTTATAGAAACACTGCTCTACTTACAGATGTTCGATTGTGCATATATAAATATGTTCGTTATTCAGAAATGTTAAAGAATAAAACAAATTCCCATTGAAATTTTATATAAATATATAAAAATACATTATTGATTTTATATTTTCTTGTTTTAAAATCAAAACCAGACATAAATCCGGATTTATAAAAACTAAATAAATAAAATATAAGTTTATCACATTTAACGATATCTGTTCATTTAAAACCTTGATTATTTTGTTTGAATAATTTCAATGAATTTTTTTTGAATATCTTTTGTTTTAATTAAATAGAAAAAATCTAAAACTAAATTGGATTTTGTGTTTTGCAAAGTTTTATTTTCTTCGCAAAGATTCTGAATGGGCTCATTCAGAAGTTAATCTTTAATTTTGAATTGTTTTTTTTAAAATTTTCACTATTTATTCAATCAGACTCAAAAGAATTGATGAATCAAATGAAATGATTTCTCTCGAATAAACAAATTATTTCTCCATTTAATCGAATTACATATCGTATGACAATTTAGATTTTTAATGAAATAATAACTATAATTTATTGATTAATCTGGGAATGTTTGAGCACAGAGTGAAATCCAATTAAGTGCCCCATTGTTGGGGAAATGTTTAAATATCAAATTTTTTGTTTTATCCATTCCATTCACAATGCACTGGTTCAGTTGACTAATCGATTAGAATTTTCATTTTTTCGAAGCTATATAAATTTCTGTTTTTTTTTCTTTTTTTTCTTTTTTTTAAGATTTGCAATTTTGCTTTGATATAGATATTAATTGATGGATTTAGATTTTTAACGTTTTCCGTATTGCTGAGAAAGTGAAAAAATTTGATAAATATTTTAAAAAAAACTAAATTTTTTTATTACAAAAAAAATCGCATAGTTTAATGAAAAATTGAAAAATTAATAATACTTATAATAGTTAATATTTTTTTGGTTTTATAATTTAATGTTTTTTATTATTTTTGGCGCTTAAAGCTTATTTTATTTTACATTACTTGAGTTACTGCCTACTTTATCAGCAATTCTGCCGTTAAAATTACTTTATTTTTTCTCACTTATATGCGATAGCTACTACCATGTTGGTAATGCGGATAGTAGTTAAAATTTCAACAGCAGGTGGGCTCCATTTATAGATTTACTCCTCATGATATTTTCATTTTCCGATTAATGACCGATTGAAGTTCATGTCTCTTTTTCATGTCCTTGACCATTATTTTCTATTTTCTGTGGTAAGTATTTCAAGCGGTTTTCAGAATATTTCATAGCATTTCAAAAAAGATAGAGTAGCTACAAAATATATTTAATCATTTTGTGAAGACTAAATACGTAGTACATTTAGAAAGAGTAAATCTTTTGAAATAAGGCATGATAAAAGTGTATTAAGGACAACGCATTTTAAAGATCTCTTTACATTTTTAATATTTTAACAGATCGGTTCATCAGAAAACATAAATCTTATGCCTTTGGAAACGTTTGATATTGTTTAATAACAAAATTGAAAACAAATAATTTCAAAGATAATCTTTGCTTATGGCCTTTAGAAAAAAATCCAAAATAATTTATTATCTTAATGGCTGACAACGTTATGTTCCGTTTGATAGCCGATATAGCTTCCCATCATTTATATTTATCATAATACGGTCTATAAATATTAATGAAAATAATAAAAATAATAATAATAATAATAATAATAATAATAATAATAATAATAATAATAATAATAATAATAATAATAATAATAATAATAATAATTGAAAATAAACTTATTTATTTTGATAAATTTCTTTCACAAAAGAATTAGAAAAAATTGAAATAAAATATTAATGACAATATTTAATTAATAAAAATCGATAGAAAATTAAATTATTGATTTATCTACGAGTCACGTGACTTGAGAAAAATCAATATTTGTACGATTCCTCCGTAATAAATTATTAGACAAGGACAGAATAAAAAGATTATTTAATTTTATTTTGATAAAAAATAAACATTATCCTGATTTTTTAACATTTTTATTTCCTTTATCAACTATCCTAAATTCCTTACTGGGTCAAGAAACCGACTTATTGAGAGTAATTGCTGTAGGAAATATTGTACATAAAAATTAGAGCTTGACCGATTAATCGGAAACATTCACAATCTGGCCGATTATAGGAGTAAAATGTCGCAATCTGTGCAATCGGAAATCAGTTGCCCATCTAGAGCCGATTGCTCAAGATAAATAATTAATTCACAGATAACGGGGAATTACTTAATTATATTATAATACACAACATAAACATTAAGCGTATTTAGAAGAACCAAGCAATAAATCCAATTATGACAAGTCGCGTTTAAAAAGTTTAAAAAAATTAAAATTTATACACAATCGGTATCGGAATTACAATCAGTACTTCTCACAATCGGCACAATCAAAAATCGGGACAATCGGAGAATAATACAATCGGTCAAAATCTAATAAAAATGCCTAAATGTAGGATTTAAGTGTATATAAACCTAAATTAAACTTCTCTCCTCCGTTTAACATTTGGCCTGTATCCATATCATTTGTAAATTGAGGTCTCCAAACACAAACTAATTTATTTGAAATTTTTTTTTGATAATTAAATAAAAATTAATTAATTTTTCCAGTTAAAAAAAACACATTTAGTAAATACATTAGAGACATTATTTCTAGGAAGACTAATTTATTCCTGAATTTTTATGGACCCTACTCACTGAAACTGGATTAGAAAACTAAACTAAATGACAAATTGATTAAAAATAATAATTAACAGATTAATTATATTTTTCAAAAACAAAATTTAAAAAGTCTCAACTAAAACTAACAAATCAAAACAGAAAATAACTCTGATGAAAGTAGAGATTTTAAATTAAATATTTGTTTTAATTTAATGCTTTTTATTATAATTTTGTCGAGATTTCTTTTAAATGTCATGACAAAATCAGATATTTATTTCTTCAAATATATCTTGCAATAAAATCTGCTTTTAATTATTGCAAGCATCAGTTTTCACGGTTTCCAAATATTCAAAAATATTTATTAAATTCTCGACAAATTTTAGACGTAATTTAAATTTTTTTTTCTCTTTCATTATTCGCAAAGAAATTATAATTAAATTATTAATCTTATTTCTGGGGATTTGTAGATTAATTTGGAATAGTTCGGAAAACAAGTAAAATTTTTTATTTTAGTTCATATTCAAAATGAAATATTTTTGAGTTTTGATTTATTTGGTAAATGTGGTCAATTTATTTTTTTTTGTTTTAATAAATCAAATTTCATAAATGTGATTTTTAAATATTTATCATATTTATTTTAGATAAAGTTGTATTTATAGTTTTTTTAAATCAGTTTTAGAATATCTGCAAATTTTATTATCAAATGTAAAAGTCAATATTTTTTTTAAAGCAAATTAAAAGATAAAAATAGATCTAATAATTTTAAAAAAATGAAATGCATCTAAAAGATATAATTTCATAATATATAATTAATTTATCAATTAAAATTTTGCTGTTACCGTTTGTTGCAGTCTGTAAAACAAGGAGGAAAGAATAAAATATTTACTTGTTTTAAATGTGAGAATATAATGGTGAATTGAGAGGTGAAACTAGGATTATTAATAGTACCGTAGACTACATAAAGAGAACTAAAGTCCGTTGAAATCTCCACTTTTGTGGAAAAACGAATGCATATATTTTTGTCTCAAGAAGTTTCAAATAAGATAAGGAAATAAAATAAAACTATCAAAGTCAAACTGAGTAAATGGTCATTTACCTTAGGCAAGTTTACTTCATTGAAATCATCGTCATAATTATAGAATAAATAGAGCTAATAGAATCTAATAATTAGAGCAAGCGGAAATAAATTTCTAATATGATTTATACAAAACATAAAATTCTACATAATATTATTCATACAAAATCTTCCAACGAGTGTTGTGAATTTTAATGTAGTAATGTATAAATAAAGGAATTCAACAAATTCAATCAAACAACCACATACACTCATAAAAATTTAAATAAACTTTAAATAATATTTTTTAATAATATTTATTAAATTTTTAAAAATTTTAATTAATTTAAATGACAAATAATATATATTTAGGTTTTTGAAAAAAAGACTTTCTGATAATTTCAAAATCATTTATTAATTAATTTTATATTTAAAATTATTTTATATGTAACATTTTAATGTTTCATAAATGTTGCATAAATTTAACTATGCTTGAATTTACTAAAAAAACTTTCACATTTTTATATTTTAAATTTAATCAATAATTCTCAACTCTTAATTGTTTTTAAAAAATATAATTTTATTAATTTTAAATTTTATTTCACAGTGTTTTTAATTTTTTTTTATTTAAAATATAGAAATAAATTTTTTAATGAATTTTAGAAAGCAAAATATTGTTGTTTTTGATGAGAAATTGCTAAATTGAATAATATTGTTGAAATTCCAAAAGCTGCGAAATAGAAATATTTTGATCAAAACGAAAGATTTTTCAAGGCCGTGACAAAATTAGCGCTTTTCTATAATAATATTTTCGTGATTTTTACATGAATTTTCTGCACGATATAATTCTATCTATTATATGTCTAATTTGAGCAAATAAAATTTTGAAAACGAAATTAGTTGATCAATAGTAAAAAGAAGGTACAAATTTTGATATAATATATAAATATGATTGCAAAAACGAAATGATAGAAAATAGAATTAAAATTATTCAAATTAAAATTAACTTTTTTTTAAAAAATATTATTTTTATTGAAACTAAACTTATAAATGTAAAATAAAAATATTAAAACAAAATTTTATTATTTTGTTTTAATTAAGTGTAATAATCTGTTATAAATATACCATGCTATTAAGAATTTGATATTTTCTTACCCAAAGAACATCACCAGTATTGAGAGAAGGACAATTACTACATTAAAAAGGACATTAGAAAATTTTGAGAAATTATTATTTTCTATCCTGATATAATTGATCTGATCCACTAGTTCAGGCAATCAACTCTTACGTTTAATTGCATTTTACAATGGTCTGTCAGTGAACCATAGAAAATTTAATTACTATGTTTTGACAAATGAAATTTATTTTACTTAAATTTCAAATACTTCACTTTTTGTATCAAAATAATATGACCTATGAACGTAAAAATGTTCTTTTTAATGGAAGTTGAAATGAAATTTTTTATAATAAACTTTTCATTAATAACCAAATTTTTACGGAAGAAATAAATTTCATATTTCGAGCATAAAAGTGTTTTATTTTTAAAAAAAGTCATTAAAAAATAACATGATGATAATTGTAATTTTTCAATTAGGTGTTTTTAAAATAAATTTTATTAATGGAAAAGGAAATTTAAATTAATTACGTGTTCAAATGATATAATCTTTCATAATAATAATAATAATAATAATAATAATAATAATAATAATAATAATAATAATAATAATAATAATAATAATAATAATAATAATAATAATAATAATATAATAATAATTAATATAATAATAATAATAATAATAATAATAATAATAATAATAATAATAATAATAATAATAATAATAATAATAATAATAATAATAATAATAATAATAATAATAATAATAATAATAATAATAATAATAATAATAATAATAATAATAATAATAATAATAATAATAATAATAATAATAATAATTACTAAATATTAGTTTATAATTTTTTTCATTAATTGATTTTGTCATTTTTATTGTTATATTAAAGTTTCTTAATTTAGAACAATTTTATTTTTTAATAATTAGACTTTCAAGAACATATATCTTTATTTTTTTATTTATTAATTGGAATATTTTCCATGTATTCCCCAGTTGTGATTATATTATTTAACTAAAAATTGTATAAACAATTTATTAATCACACAAACAATTATAAACAAATCTGCCGCCATCTAACATTATCATATAATAAGACAAACAAAAATGAATTCAACACTCGACCGCAATTATTTTTTGTATCATTTTTCTATATATTCAAAATCAGAAATTTTTCTGTTTTCAAAAGCGAATTTTAATTATATTTATAAAGCTCTTTTATTTTTACATTTAGCAAATATTTGCTTTACTAACTAAACCAGGAATTTGGAATAGAAATGTTGATCTGATGAAAATCCAGTAATATCAAAATTTATTATTATTATAAATATTTCATTTAATGTTTATAAATTTTTAAATATTTTATTTTCAAAAGTATAAGACTTATACATTTTCAAAGTAAGAATTAATTAAACAATGAACAATTATGTAACATAAATGAGTATAATAAACAAAGAAATTAAATTAAAACCCAATAATAAACATAAAAAGAATAAAATAAATATTATTCTTTGATAACATAAATTAAATTGATAAATAAATAAAAACAAAACTTAATAAATAGTATTTGCTCGAATTTTCTTTTCGAGAGTTACCATATTAATTTAAACAAAAATGATTTATTTAATATATTCACGGGTACTTGCATTCGGTCGGCAGTTCTGGACAAAGCTCAGTAGATAAGACAACTCTGCTTCAAATAATACTTAATAATGACCATGTCAAATATTTGTGCTGGATAGAATAAATAACTTTATTTATTAAGAAATATCATTATTATTTGTAAAGTAAAAGAAGAACAAAGTATTTCTATTGTGCAAATAAATTTATTGAAGCCCAAAGCATATCCCTAATAGTACGCCCGTCACATTTATTTTTTTCTCTAAATTCAGGAAATATATTGCATACTTTTTTACACAATTCTCATTATTTTATTTTTCAAAGGTTGTTCCGTGGTGATTTCGTTAGTGACTTTATATCAGGTAGGATTAATAGAAAATTTTTCAATACACACAAAATATGTTATAATTAAATTGTTGTTAAAAATATGTTAAAATCTGTGATTTTCCTCTATTACTTGTGACTGGTAGTAAGTAGTAATAAATAAAAATAACAAACATTTATTTGAGAGAAAAAACCTCGTTGATTTATCAACATACACATACATCACAAAATATGGTAACATTGTTTTAATGAATACGATTTAATAGAAATGGAAAACACCGATTAAAGAATAATAATAAAAAAAAAAGTTTTGTTAAACAAAAAATGAATGACATTTATGAAATTTTGTTCCGTCATTTACAATAGAAAAGTAAAAAGCTACTTTGCAAATTAATTACAGATCAGAAAGGATTAGTCAAAAATCCTACTTTTTTTGTCGTTTTCTGATATTAAGAAATCGCTTATGAACTGACATAAATAATTAAATGTTTTAATGAAGTCAAAATTGAATTCAAAACAAAAAGAAAATGTTGAAAATAGTAAATTGCATATTTTTATACAAATCATAAGCAAAGAATTACTAATTAAAATTACTAATTAGAATAACTAATAAATACTGCAAAATGTGAAACTCTCATATCAAATATATATATATATATATATATACATATATATACCCATTACATGAAAATTGATAAATGAGCTGAGAACAAAGACCAACTGGAGTTGAAGAAGTCTTATTAAACATACTACTAACTTTGCAAAAAGTTAAAACGATCATAAATTGAGTTTTATCTTGATGCTTGAGGATCTTATTCTTAAATTTCTGAAACCCTTGGAATAAGGTCATACCAACGTATATACTGGTGTTTAGATCGATTTTGTTCACCTTTCAAACTTGAAAACTTAACAATTTCAAAGTCAATAAGAATATTACCTCCAGACAAATCAGTACAACAATCATCAGGATTCAACACGCACTTATCTACAGTCTCTTTCGTCATACGCCCAAGAAAATATTTAGAATATCCATTTTTAAGCAGCAATACAACCAACGAGTCCTCACATTTTACTGAGTTAGCAAACGTTGAAGATAGAGACCATATGCTCTCACCATATTTCGCTTACACCTAAATTCACAAAAGCTCTCTGTCGTGGTATGCAGACCAGTATCAGTTGCGTTTATATATATTTCAGTTTGATAGGCTTTTTCTTTCCGTTGAATAAGCAAATCCAAAAAAGCAATCGACAAATTTTTCCCTTTTCACAAGAATGACTTTACATGCTCAAATTATTATTATTATTATTTTTCAAATACCAAAAATATATAATCCACGTACCTTTTGTACACAGTTGGTTTAGTTAAATTGTAAGATGAAATTTTCTTTTCCAAACTAGACATAAAAAAGAAGCCACTGTTAAAGCATGTAAATCCATTCATATAATTATATTAATTTTATAATATATATATATATATATTAAGGAGCAGGCCCGTCAAAAATGGCCACAAGAGTTAATAACTATAGTTTTAGTTGTTATTTTAGATCAACTATTAATTTAAATGTTTTATTGAATGTATTAAATAAATAATTTAAGTAATTTTTAATATTATACTATATTATATTATATTATATTATATTATATTATATTATATTATATTATATTATATTATATTATATTATATTATATTATATTATATTATATTATATTATATTATATTATATTATATTATATTATATTATATTATATTGAATGTTAAAACTAAAAATTAAAATCCCAAACCGATTTATATATTTGAAATTTATTTAATGCCTTTTCAATTTGATCCTAATAATACTTGATTTATTGAATATGTCACCATTTAAGCCACTTGAAAAAATATTAAATACAAAATTAATAAAAATAAAATTAAATTGAAAATTTGAAATCTTTTTAAGAAGGCATTAATTAAATTGAGCTCCAAAGGAAGAGGATAAATGAACAGGAAGAATGAATGAAGCATAAAAACTAAGTTGACAGATAAATGAGTTAATGTCAAGTGCTGATGTTTGAATCAGTTGATCTGTTCACCACAGATTGATCCGGATCGACATTTACTTGAATTCTGAATTCATTTCGCAATACTATTTTCTTTTTAAATTTAAATTGTATATTTTATCTTTGATTTTCCCTTGAAAATCTCTAATTAATGGTGAATTCTGCTTAGTCTTATGGAACAATATAAAATTAATTTGTTTAAATTAAGAGAATTTATAATACATTTTGTTTATTTTTTAAATACCCTAAACGCGAATAATTGAAAATCAATAATGAAAATATGATTAAAAATCTTTTTTTATAAAAATCTTTTTTTTAAATAATTTATTAAAAAACCCTTAATTTCCATTTTCTTTGCTAGGCAATAAATGAATTTTTATAGACATTTTGGATTTTATTGGACCATTTTATTAAAACTAAATAAAACATTTGATTCCCCTTGAAAATCTACCCGTGCTTCAAGACAGCAACAAATTATTTTGTATGAAAAAAATTCACCAAAATGTTTGAAAATAAATTTGACGAAAAGAAAATTTGATAATTATATCAATAAATAAATTATTAAATAAATTATTAAGCAAATTTATATATTTTAATAAATTAAATGATAGTTTCATTAAATTCGTAAGCAGATTTATTAGCCCCAAGCGTATTTGGTAAAAGGTTTGTTATAAATCATCAGCTAAAAATATCAAGAGTTTCTTTTAATTAAATTTCTATCACTTGATTATAACAAAAAATAAAATTTCAAAGGAATTTTATTAATAATCATTTTATCTTATTAAAATGCATTTTTAGTATAACACCTCTCAAAACGTCTTTATAAAATTAATTTTATTGTTTTAAATAATTTGCAGTCGAAAAATTTTATTAAAATTCATTTCTTCGAAATTTTTTAATTTATTCATATAAGGAAACATGTTTTATAAAATTTGAGGTAAATTAAAAAAATTTACCCAAATCATTATTTTTGATGTCCTATATTTTCTTGCTGGCTTAATTAATTTCTATTTTTGTAAAAATATAAATAAAATATATGAAAAATTAGCATATATATTTCAACGTCACGATTTTTTTTAATTAACAATAATTAATTTTTTTTATAATTTCATTTTTTTCTAAAAATATACATTGACTATTAAAGATATTTAGATATATTTTATGGTTATCAAAAAAAAGAACTGCTAAGTTAAAAAATTGTGCTTAAATTTACGAACAATTTTAAAAATTGATAAAAATGTGAAAATGTGAAAAATCAATATCTTACGGGAGAAGCGATAGCATTTGAAAGGATAAATACGATTGATAAGAACTTTTGAAGATATTTAAAAAATACAAATTAATTAATTAATTAATTAAATCAATAATGACATTAAAAAAGGATTTCGGAGAGTAAATAGACCAGTAATTTAGTAAAAGAGAAGCATCAGAAGCTTAGTAATGAGATTTTGGAAGTAAATTATATTAAATAAATTATTTTGAGAAAATTGAATTGGAAGAAGCCTATGTAAGAAGAAAAGTAAAAAGACAAATTACCCTTAGGCTTCAAAAAAATTGCAAGGATCAAATTAAAGAATAGTGAGTATAATAGGCAAAGTCTAAGAAAGAATATTGTTGTTTGACTATTGTACCAGATCAGATAATTTATTTCTTAAGGGGTTTACGATTCGGGTAATCTGAGTTTAAAAAGAATTAGAGTAGATTTTCATTCCCCAGCATTGTAACTCAAAAACTTTTTCTTGTCAGTTGAATATAACAGACACGTAGAGTTAAATTACGAACTATTTTCTTTTCAATACAATTCGAATAACCCAGCATAAGATTTCAATGTTGGGGGAAAGAAAGGGATCAGTGAGAATTCTATATTATATTCTAGTTTCATACTTATAATTTTAATTTTGAAGAGAAGTTATTATCAAATAAATAGTTATTATATTAAAATAATTCAATAAACATAACGATGATTTTATTACAAGAGAACTCTATTCAAACTCACATTTTACGATATAGTTTGACAGTTAACCAATCATTATCACGCAGCATAACTAAAGATATTATAGAATATTTAAACAAAATATAGAAATTTTATTAATTTGTTAAAATATTCTACAATATTTATAGTGTGTAATATCCTACCTGATAATGACAGGACACCTGTCGAAATATATAATAAAATGTGTGTTTAAATGACCTTTTCTGTTTATTATATTTAATTAATTAACGATAAAAAAACATGTATAAATTTAATAATTGATAATAAAAGCCATTTTGAAAGCTGAATATGACGTCTAACTGATCCATTCACTAAGGAAACTCGCCGTATGCAAACAACTGATTCATTAATTACGCAAAAAATGCTTTCTTTTATCAGTTTTAGCTATTATATTTGATGTTTTCTGCTTCTTTTTCAACCGTTTCAACTATTAGTCGTTTATTCTTTATCTCAAAAATTATCTAATGAATAAATGGAATTTATATCTGTGATATAAGCGGTTTTCTAAAAGCTTTTTCTATGAAATATTTGTATTACAGAGAATGGATTTGTTTTACTAGTTAATAAAGTCTAATATTTAATAATTTAATATTTGTGTCATTGTAGTATTTCAGTGCTCTCCAAAAATGACGTCACGCTCCTAAGAGGAAGAGTCAAAAATTTATTACGAAGAGGATAAGAAAAGAGAAAGGTTTAAAAATGCGACTTCACATGACATTACATCAAACATCAACAAGTTTTTAATTTTTTGATTATTTACATTAAGTCACGCTCACTGTCATATTTCGTATCTTAATCGATCTGATCACTGAGCACATCAGTATAACATTATATATACATTTAATATTATATTTAATAACATACTTTTAATTTTTTTAGAGAGTGAGAGGGTGCAGAGCTTTGTGTTTATTTATATATTAAAAGTGAAAGGTTTAATATATAAAGTTGATATAATTTATGCAGATTTTAACAATAAACTTGGTTTAAACTAGACTTCATTATTGCAATGGATACCATGAGATTGTATACACATTTGTTAACGAGATAAGCGTTTGTTTATCTCGGTAACATAAAACCTTTAGTTTCGAGAATCAACAAACCTTCGGAAGGTACTTTCAGTAACATCCTGGTTTCTATATACTTTAATAATACAAAAGAAGTTTTAAAGTTTATAAAACTGATAGCCTGTCGATGAGATGGTATGAGAATGTTCTGTATGAGGCTGACATTTGGTATCTCAATTGGCTTTTTTTGATAAAGCGTTTTAATAGACCTCCCTTTATATTGCGTTCGAACCCTAAGGGCGGATCGCTTTAAGAACCCTCGATCTAAAATTTCCCCTTTTCGATCAAAAAACAACAATTTATAAAAGTGATCGTTATTTTGCCATGTGTCAAATATATCATTATATTTTGTTTTAAATATTATCTCTAAAAAAATTTCACATATTTCTAATAAAAAAATAAAAATCGAAATCAAGAAAAAATAATTATGAAAATCGATTTCTAGAAAAAAGTCAAAATATAAAAATGAGCGGACAGAGAATGATTTTATTTTGAATATTTAATTTACTTTCCAAATGTTTCTGATTGTTTTGTTTTCCCACTGCCTTCAGGGAATTTTTGAATGTGACGGAATCTATTAATACTTTTGCAAGATTTAAAAATTATATTATTATCGGGCAGAGAAAGTTTTCAGGTTTGTAAAATATTATTTTTCGTTGAAATTATTTTTTGAAATAATATTTTAAATAATGAGTGATAATATCAATTGAGATTTTGCATAACTTTAATTCTATTTTCTAGCTTTTCAATTTGATAATAGTTTTATAATTATTTTTATTTATTTTTGAAAAAAAAATTAAAATATCCGTTATTTATGGGATTGAACTTTCCGATTAAACAAGTATTATTTAGATATTGGATTAATTATTATAAAAGTAAGTTAAATTAAATAAAGGATTTTCAACTATTCTTTTAATATTATTTTAATATTAATTTTTAAAAATTTTAATTTAATAATAATTAAAAGTAACACATATTTAAATTTTGTTTGAACATTGGCAACTTTATTTATTTAATTCTTTACAAATTCGTCAATGATTTCTCAATCGGTGAAATTACTGTTTTGGTTAATGCTTGTTTCCATATATGCCAGTCAGCTCGAAACATAAATCAATTCATACTTTTAATTGTTGCATCCAGATCCAAATTCATTGTAGCTATTGATTTGTTTTTTCCAGATTCTTGTATGTATTTTGAAAAACATAATCCTCATCATCAGTTGATTCCTGCAGTAGTTCGTATCGGTTTCTGCTTAGAACAGATGGGAATTTATTCGGCTGTGATTTTTTTAGGTGATTTTTGCATATTTTCAAGTTGTTTTATTTTAGGACATATTATTGGGTTTTCTCTTCAAAACATTTCTCACATTGTCATTTCTCAACTCGATTTTATTAACAACACTATGATACTTGACGAAACGCAAAACATTGATATCTTATTCTCAGGATCAACTGGCCAACAATCAAATACAAATTTCAACTGATCAAATAAATTTATTTGATTTATTTTGAATACATTTTTTATGTTTTTACTGTGTCTCTACACCATGATCTCTGTCAATATTTTTATCAGTCGGCATTCATTGTTTTAAGTCATCAATACCGTTTACGTTATAGTATTCATTAATTTTCATTTATTCAGCTTCATCCTGCATTTAGTCAGCCATTTTGTCACCATTTTGTCATTAGAATTGTTATTTAAAGTTATAATCAAAATTTAGTCATAATTCGCATAGATTACATTTATTTTCTCGATTAGTTGACGATTGAGGTTTGAATTTGAAAATAAAACGACTGCAAGTCCTCTGGATTGATCATCAGGAATTCCAACAACTTTCGCATCGATCAATTGCCCAAATTGACTAAATCCTTCTTTCAGCATCGGTTCATCTACATCAAAGCCAATGTC